>JASCZI010030217.1:9030-42808 GCA_036250425.1 Stylosanthes scabra
AAAAAAAGAAGAAAATTGCTGCGAATCGATGACAATAACATGGGTTCTTCTTCTTCCTGCGCATGCCATGTTTAAGTTTTCCTTTTGGTTCTTCTTTACTAACCTATGTGGGATTCTTGGTCACAAATTATATACCAGTTGAGCTCAGTTTCTTTCTCCTAATGAAAAATTAAAAGACTAAAACGAAACGAAACCGAATTGCAAGAATGAAGAAGACGCTACAGTACAAGAGATCCACGGTCAGCCACACCAACCATTGTTTCTACTGTGTAATATAAAGAAAATCAAAAGGTAAATAGGTAATCCTCCAACACCCCCCTTCCAAAGGTTGAGAAATTTAAACCTAAAAAAAGAGCAAAGCAAGAGGGGTACATTCCATTTGTAAAAGTGAACACACAAGGAATAAATCCAGCAAAGAAGAAGAAGAATAAGTGCATTTTGAGAAGAAAGAAGAGTGATGGAACCTGTGGGTAAATTTCTGGCAGAGATGACAGAAGAGGAAGAAGAAGAAGAAGAAGAAGAAGGTAGAGAGATTATTCTCTCAAATTTGTATTTCCTTCTATTCCTGTTGGTTTTGCAGTCCAGAAAGAAAGAAAAAAAAAACAGAAAAATGCAAAAAAAGAAAGTATTAACAGAGTGTTAGTGTTGTTGTTCTTCTGAGCGATTGAATGAAGAAGAGAGCAGAGAGAGAGAGAGAGAGAGAGAGAGAAAGAGGAAGCTCTCAAGACTCAAGGGCCTTCCATTCCATTAAGCAGAAAGAAACAAAAGCTTTCAGGTTTTGTGCAGACAACACATAAACACAGACTCAATAAATGAACCCCTTTTTTTTCCCTCTCCTAACACTGTTACTGCTATTATTACCTCTAAATTAAATTAAACACAACCAACAGCCCCAAAACTCATAATATCACTAACTGTCACGCCCCAATTTCATTCTTGCACCTCACTAACCTGCTAATTGTCTTGAAATAATTCTTTATTTTTAAATCAATAATTCTATATAAGCAAGATTTTGGTCAAATGATTTATTTTTATAATAAATAAAAGACTATTTTGATATTAAATTGAACTTTATTTAAGTATAATTTTTTTATTTTATTTAACATCAAAATAATATTTTATTTAGCATAGAAATAAATTATTTAATTGTATTTCGTTGGTCAAAATCACTTATTCAAATAGCGTTGTCTTTTTAAATATCCACATAAATTTAAAAATATATTAGAATTACAAATGCTAAAAGGGGTTTTATTATTTTCTCTACTATTATCGTATTAATAACTCCTTTATACTTTCATACGAATGTTGGATACATGTTATAGAAAGAAAGAAAAATAGTCAATGGAAAATATCAAATCAAATTAGAAGTAAATATCTTGTTGCTCCAAAAGTGCTTCAAATAAAGTCAACTCCCGTCAAAGTCTATTTTGTAGATCAAAGGAAAAGAGGGAGCAGAAAATTATTAAAGAAATCTGACACCAGAGATGAAAATCAACTTTATTGATTTTGAGCTAACAATTACCATAACAAATTCTACCTATTTTTGCGTTTATTAGTATATATGTTTTTTAATATATTTAAATATTTTTTATATTAATAAATAAATAAATTATACTGATCATGTGTAACCATTTTTCTTGATAATTAATTACACACTAACTTGTTCACCGAATATAACAACTAATAGCTCTAACTAAACACTTCTTTAAGTATCTAATCTAACTATTTAGTTACTGATGAGTTAATTAGCAAAATAATTAATGCGATTAACTTAAATTACTGCATGAGCCTCGTCATACAACCTCCGATCCCACCCATGTTTGGCCACGCAGTTTTTCGGGTGCGTCGTCAAACTATCGTAGCTCATATGATTCTAGCAGTATAGATATTGGAACAAAAAAATATGGTTATTAATGAGATAAAACAATATGGATAATCTACTGAAATTACAAAATTGAAAATCAGAGATTGTGAATGAGACACAAAAGAAAAAGAGTTGTAGTAATGTAAATAAATATCTTGTCGTCATTAGTAGGTGCTATAAATTATGAGCAGAGTCGTCTGACCCATATTTTAATTTTGTCTTTTATTTCATCAATTAAATACACATAGAATCCACATGCAAATGCATGATGTTTCCCCAGTTACGTTATGGTGATTTAAGACTATGAAATAAAACACAAGTTAAACTAATTAATTAATAAATAAAGAAAATATATAAACCGAAAACATGATATATTAAAATGGAAGATAGATAGTTAGTTGTGATAATTTTCTGATGAGGACAACAATGAGATATGATGAACTTTAGAATTATGGTACTCAAACTTTTTTACCGTAACATGCATGATTTTTAATTTAATTTTAATTTTCTTTGTTTCAATAGGAAAACTTGCATCTAATTTTACCCACTAGCTGCCGTATTTTGTGCAACATTCATGATGAATGATGGCAATGAATTATGTTTGTTTCACGGACGGTGGAAGCTAAGATCTATATATATATATATATATATAAGTAAAAAGAAAAAAACTTTGAGAAAGATACTTCCATTCATTCACATGATGTCTTGCTCATCAAATCAAATCAAATAAATAAAAAAAGAAAGAAACGAACCCTTCATTTTTAACATCCCTGTAAATTTATCTTGTACGTCCTTTTTCTTTGGGAGCACAAAATATCATGATGAAAGACCCCATTCAATGTTTTCTTGCATTGGATGTTGACACAGCCCAAGAATACTCATTCACCTTGGAATCAAATTCAATTCAGGCATCATATCAAAACAAATTTCAATTCACCAACCTACTACCTCCTACCCCCTTACTATTATTTTTTTTATTCATTATCTTTCACTTTAATTGACTGTTTAAAATTTACTGTGGTAGAATTATCTCATGTAACTTGAAAACCGAAAATCAGTTTACAAAGATGTGGAGATTTAAAGCATTTCATATCAATTATTATGTTATTCTTATTCGCTTCATTCAACATATAGCGTCAATCATAGCACATGCTTAAACGAAATTGAATTGAATCCTAAACACATTTTTCTCATTCTCGAATTAACCGTGTATATTTAAATAAAATTGATTTTGTACTGAAAATTTTAGATGATTGATCAAGTTATTATAGACACCACAATTTTAGTCATTATTATTAGGATTGTGTAAAGATAGAACTTATATAGACATTAATACAGAATTAATTGTTAAAACTGTAAAGTTTGCTTAACCCTAAGATTTAATTAAGTTTGATGAAGCAAGAAGCATGTGGGAAGCATTATTATTTGTGGCAGTGGCGAGGGGCCATAGCAATGGCAAGCTTATTAGGTACAAATAATGACAGAAATAATAATACGTAAAGCTACACGCAAGAGAATCGGTTATTGTTTGTCTGTGTTTGGAGGGAATTAATTGAAAGTTGAAAGAGAGAAGGTGGTGGTTGGTTGTGGAGGAGAAAGGCATGCAAAATAATGAGTTATGGCAGCAGAAACAGCGGGCAATAAGACACATATATAGCAGAGCAGTTTTAATTTTTCACTGACATATGTATGTGAATAATGATGAGTAGTAGTAGTGAGTGAGAGTATCATAGTAGTGACATATATAGTACAAATTAAATTAAATTAAAGTAGCGTAAACAAGGAAATAACAATAATAAAGCACAATCTTGGCCCTGCCTGCATTGCATTTTGCATGCTATGCTATTTCAATATGTCAACTCATCATCATCAACCATTGCCACCATCATTCTCCAAACCGAATACTTGAAAAATATCAGACAAAAATGTTTGTAAAGGAGATATTTGAGTATCTCAAATTGTGAAAACCAGCGGTACTCCACAGCAAAAGCAATATTATTACCTTTCCTTAGCTTGCCAAAAGAAATCATGAGCTCATGCAAATGTATGTCTCTTGGATCATAAACCCTAGCTAATTATAAATAATTAGGGGAGGAAATCCGATCCAACACAATAGTGAGATATAACTGATATATTATTGTATGCTTTCCTAAGAGTGTTCTTCATGTATTTCAACCATGATGATGGGAATAGAACTCAACTCGGATTGAATTAACGGAAATCAGCCATCAAATAAAATCAATTTAAGATTAAAAAAACCAATTTAATAGTTTTTTTTAACAGTGAAGCATATAAAATAACAAAATATATATAAACCGTAAATATATATTATTTCATTTTATCTGATTCAAATTTAATTGAATTTCAATTAAATTTTTAAAGGTGTATGAATAAAATAAAGACTAAAGAGTATTTTTTATTTTTAAATACATTTATTGATATTTGTTAGAGTAATATGAGTTGTATATGTATAAGAGATTGTATAGAAATACAAGAAAGGTATTAGTGTATCTTATATTCTACCTTGCATTCTACTGTGAGTATAAAAGACTCACAAACACCAATTGTATGTAATTAATTCAGTTAGTTAATTCATTTCCTTTTCTGTTACTTCTCTCTCTTACTTTACTCTTTTTCTCTCGTTCTTGCTTCTTCTTCTTCTTCATCAAGCTTAGGGTTCATCATCACAGATGAACATCACTAGCAGTTCTTCTCTTCTCTGTTCATGATTGCTAACATGGTATCAAGAGCCTCATAATCAAGATTCAGATGGCGCTAATTTCTACCACTCTTCTCAACAACAAAAACGGCCTTGTGCCTCTCACCAACAAGCTAGACGATGGAAATTTCTACACTTGGAAGAAGAGTGTGATCTTAACTCTTCGAACCCTCAAGCTTCAGGATCATTTTTCTTCGGACAAGATCCCTCCTCAATTTGAAGTCATTCCCTCCCAAGAAGCAGATTCTGGCTCCGTTAACAAGGCAAGCGGCGTCAACACCGATTCTGGAGCAGCGGCAAAGAAAGCGGCAGCGGCAACATCTACTCCTCAAGTGCTTCAAGAATCAGAGGAATACACGGAGTGGATGCAAAATGATTGTGCATTGATGACATGGCTGGATGCATCAATGAGCCTTAGCTATCAGAATAGGGTGGTCCACTATGCTACATTTACAGAAGCGTGGGAAACCCTAAGCCACATCTTCACATCTTCATCAGCTACCAGAATCCAAAGTCTGAAGGATCAGCTGAGAGCCACCAAGAAATCTGGTAAAATCATTGACTATCTTCAAGAAATTAGGAAAATTGTAGACTCTTTACACTCGATTGGACACCCTTTCTCTGTTTCTGATCACATCAAAGCCATTATAGATGGCTTACCTGACGATTATGAGGTCTATGTTGCATCCATCTTATCTCGTTTGACTACATTTACAATACCTGAAGCAGAATCATTCTTGATTGCATCTGAGAACCGTATTAATAAGAAGAGTCAAGCATCGATTGTTGTTGCTCATGTTGCTCAAGCTTCCTCTGACCAAGGACAGTCTTTCGGAATAGGAATTGGTGGTAGAAACAACATAGGAGGCATGGGTGGAAGAAGTGGTGGTAGATTTCAACAAAACCGACCATAATGTCAACTCTGTGGCAAGCTAGGACACACAGTGCAAACCTGTTATCACAGGTATGATCCGCATTTTCCAAAGCCATGGCACCTCCAATCAGACTCAAGTTCCTTATTCTGGGACCCAACCACCACCACCTTTAGCTGCTTTTCATCAACCACAACCAAGAACATATCTTGCTGCCACTCTTATCACTCCGGAATTAGCTTGGTATGCGGACTCAGGTGCATCACACCACGTCACAGCTGATCATGCTAACATAATACAACATCCAGATTCCACCAATGGACCTGAACAACTTTATGTTGGTAAAGGAAAGGGAGTACCGATTCTCAATTCTAGTTTTTCTTTCTTATTTGATAAGTCTAAAAATATATATTACAAGTTGTCTAATTTGCTTCACGTACCTGAAATTACACAAAACCTTATTAGTGTTTCAAAGTTCTCTAAAGATAATTGTGTCTTTTTTGAGTTCTAGCCTGATTTCTGCCTTATACGTGATCAGGTTACCAAGGAGCTCCTTCTCAAGGGTAAGGCAAATGGTGGCATCTACTCTTTTGATAACCTGGTAATCTCCAGTACAAGTCGTCCACAAGCAGCTATGGCTCTTCATCACACTCCAGTCTCAAGTAATTCTAAACCTAACACTACTAAGAATAATGTTTTTACCAATTCTGATACTTGTATTTCTGATTCTGCTATTTCAATGATGAATAAAAGTGGAGTCTCACATTGTGTTTCTAATTCTGAATTGCATAATAAACTTGACAACAAGACTACTTTAAATTCTATCTTAGCACAGAATAATCTTGCTATGACCAAGAATCAACATTCTTTAGAATTATGGCATAAAAGGCTTGGTCATAGCAATATTAAATCTGTCAATCATGTCTTAAAAGAATGCAACATATTTGCCTCTTATATTTCACCAGCAAAAAGAGTTTGTGAATTTTGTACTTTAGCAAAAATGCATCAACTTTCTTTCCCTGATTCTAAAACTGTTTATATTGCGCCTCTACAATGTGTTTATGCTGATATTTGGGGGCCAGCACCCTTTATTTCTTATTCTGGATACAAATATTATATTAGTTTTCTAGACTCTTACACTAGATATACTTGCATTTACTTTCTTACAAATAAGTCTCAAGCCTTGATTGCTTTTCGAGGATATAAAAACTTTATGGAAAACCAAACTAATCTAGTGGTGAGACCAATCACTGTCCGAATAATCTTAACCATAGCTATTACTAGGGGCTGGACTCTAAGACAGTTTGACTTTGACAATGCCTTCCTTAATAGTACCCTCACTGATACTGTTTACATGACACAGCCACAAGGCTATAACACTGAAAATTCAACTAAAGTCTGTAGACTAAACAAAGCCATTTATGGCTTAAAGCAAGCTCCAAGGGCTTGGTATAAAACTTTGACTGCCACATTAGCAAATTTTGGTTTTCACAACACTACCACAGATGTAGCTTTATTTATTAAGAAGAATAGTACTGATGTTTTTTATCTACTAGTGTATGTAGATGATATAGTTTTGACAGGATCAAATCAGATAGAGATTCAAAATATCATTTATAAGTTAAACAAAATATTCTCTCTTAAGGATCTGGGTAGGCTGAACTACTTCTTAGGCCTTGAAGTCATATATCAGGGCAATGACTCACTCATCCTAAAATAAGAAAAATATACTCGTGATCTTTTGCAAAAGACTAACATGACTGACTCAAAACCAATGCCTACTCCTATGATCTCTAACTTAAAGCTTTACAAAAATGATTCTGAAAACTTTGAAAATCCAAGGCTTTATAGAAGTATAGTGGGAGCATTGCAATATTTAACTATTACTAGACCTGACATTTCTTTTGCAGTCAACAAGTGCTCTCAGTTCATGAATAATCCTACTGTTGAACATTGGAAAGTAGTAAAAAGGATTCTCAGATATCTACAAGGTAGTATTGATCAAGGACTGTTATTCACAAAATGCTCTGACTTTCGGATTCTTGCATTTTCAGATGCAGATTGGGCCTCTGACATTGATGATCGAAGGAGCATCACTGGATATTGTGTATACCTGGGTTCGAATTTGATAGCTTGTTGGAAATGCACCAAGCAAACAAAAGTTAGCAGATCTTCAAAGGAAGCCGAATACAGGGCCATTGCAACTACTGAAACTGAAATCATGTCAATACAAATGCTGCTCAAGGAACTCCAAATCAACCAAACACAAAGTCCAACTATCTACTGTGACAATTTGAGTAGCTGTCACCTCTCAGCTAACCCTGTTATGCATGGCAGATCCAAACATTTGGAAACTGATTTACATTTCATCCAAGACTTAGTAAATCAGAGACTGTTATATGTTACTCATATCAGCACACAAGATCAAATAGCTGATATATTCACCAAACCATTGTCCATTACTCTGTTTAATAGATTTAAGTCCAAGCTTCAGTTAGTAAAATCCCTAACCCAAGCTTGGGGGGGTGTTAGAGTAATATGAGTTGTATATGTATAAGAGATTGTATAGAAATACAAGAAATGTATTAGTGTATTTTGTATTCTACCTTGTATTCTACTGTGAGTATAAAAGACTCACAAACACCAATTGTATGTAATTAATTCAGTTAGTTAATTCATTTCCTTTTCTGTTACTTCTTTCTCTTACTTTACTCTCTCTCTCTTTCTTGCTTCTTCTTCTTCATCAAGTTTAGGGTTCATCATCACAGATGAACATCACTAGCAGTTCTTCTCTTCTCTGTTCATGATTGCTAACAATATTCAATAAAATTTTATAATTTTTATAGTAAAGGTTAATAACTAAAACACGATGGTTAAAAATCAATTTTAATGGGTTAAGTAGCTCACTCACTTATTTATCTAAACAATTATTAGGGATTTAAATATTATGTTGTAAGTGTATTAAATAACTCATTAATTAACGATAAATTTAATTATAGCCTTAGAAGAAATACCATTAAAAAAAGAATTTAATTTCCATGCACCGTTAAAAGTAATTAATTTTCAAGCTCACTACTTCTAAAGTTAAATGCATAAATTTAATTGAATAACTGTGTAAAACTCTTTATACTGCCAGTGCATCAAAATTAACCTCTAAAAAAAAATAATAGTTACCTTATTGTACTAACAAATCAGTGAGAGGAGTTTTTTTATTTGCCTATCCATCAACTTATTATTCATGAATTCCTCTCAATATATATATGATTGTTTTGTAAATAAGTATAGTAAATTAAAAGAGCAGAGTGAATAAATTAGAAGTAGTAATAATAGTGTAATAGTAATGGTATAGGTGATAGGAGAAGTTTGTAGAGGATGTAAGTAATTGGGTTAAAGAAAAGATTATTAAAGGAAGTTAATTAATTATTAAGGGGATCGGAGAGGAGAGGAGAGGAGAGGAGAGATTAGAGATGAGAAGGAAGAAAAGGCGACAAAAGAAGGTTAGGGGTAGTTGGGTCAAAATGAAGGAGAAGAGAGAGAATGAGAATAGTGTTGTAATTGTTAGTGTGATGGGGGGACAATAAAGCGGCAATACTAGTGCCTTTGCCGGGTGCTGACCAAGACAGCGGGCCTCTCTTCCCATCACTACTTATTACTTCTTCTTCTTCTTCTTATTATTATTATTAAATTAACCTTTTCCTTTTCCCCATCATTACCCATGCATTACTACTCTCTCTTCCTACACACACTTGCCCTCTTACTTCATTTTCTCACACTATTCATTACCTATATTTAATACCCATTTCCTAACATTGTCTAACGCTATTTCACAATATTACAAAATTATAGATTCAATTAAATCAATATCAATAATACAGATCAAAAGGAAGGGAGTACTGGTGTCGAGTTGTAGTATTATTATTATTAGGAGGTTTCTCTATCATATTAATTGCGTAGTAAATTGGTTGTAGCACGCTTGTACTATATAGTATCATCCTTACTTAATTCATCAAGCACGCCAACATAATGCTCCTACCCAGTACCTTAATCCTCTAATAACTATACCCCACTTTCCACTAATTTCATCAACCTTTCATTATTTAGGCTGCCTCCTTTATTTACACTCACTTATTTACGGAACATTGACACAATCATATTGGGATATAAATACATTCTATTTTGTGTCTTATTTTACATAGAATATTAGTGGGGATTACTTTTTTTTCTATATTGTCTATATTAATCTTTTATATATAATTATATATTTTTATCATTTTTTCTAAATTTTACGTGAAAGCAATAAATTAAATTAGATTATTAATAATTTCTTCTATCTTATATTTAATTTATTATTAAATAAAATACAAAATACTAATTTTCGTATATATTGTTTTGTGTCCTATTTTAATAATGTGTTTTTTAAAAAAATAAAATTAAATGTACCTAATTCAATTCTACAAATCAACTCATAATTAAGAATGCTCATTTAGAACATAAACATAAATAAATAAATGATCAAATAATAATAAATTGATAAATTCATACCATATTAATATTGAAATTATGTGAGCTGCTTAATGAACCTTTGTAACCTTTCTTTTAGCCCAACCCCATGGTTATTCGTTAAGACTTGTGCAGTTTGACGGTTGTTCATTACTATTTAATTTTCCACTATTAGAAATATAAAATCATGCATACCTACTAAATTGATGTTCAAATTAATAAACCAAACCCTCTGATGAATGAAGTAATTTTAAAATCGGGCGAAGACATTGACTGAATTAGAGTGCTAAATTTTACATCTGAAAATTATAGTGTGAAATTGGTGAGGTTCTAGATTATTAGAGTAGAAGTGGACATAAGTGAATTGATTGAGTGGCGAGCAAACGTGTATCCGTTATAGGACAAACATAACCTTATTGTGTATGTGGAATTAATGAAACCAATTAAACTTGTGATGCATACGGCTGACACCTTGGGATGAGAATTGAGATGAGAATAATATAATATTTTAACCTATGCTTATAGACACCTATTCACCTATATATACATTCAAAGTTAAAACAAAGAGGGATTATTCTAAAATTAATCATTTCATCCATTATACAATTATATATATTGACAATTTAATCCTTCCAATCCAATCCAATTGAGAAATGAATTAAAAATGTAAGTTTGGTGATGCTGGAGATGACCCCGAGTTTGGTTCCATTGATTCAAACTTGTTTAGCAGGTATGAGTGTGTGAAATGTGAATGATATTATTGGCACGTGGATGGCTTGTGGTGTGAGTTGTGTCTGACATGGCTCGCTACTTTTGGCTCATTTAAGAGTGGACCCCATCCTAAATACCAATAGTCCAATACCACTCACGTGTGAAGCCGACATGCCATTTTTCTTTTCAAAATTAATAATAACTAAAATATATTCTTTGAAAGACATGATTTACTGGTATCAAAATATTTATCAACATACCATGAGCACCTGATTACAGATCTAAGTAATTTGCTTAAGTTGTTAAGTTCAAACTATATTATCCTTAGTGTACAAAAATAGTAATTATTAAGAAAATCCTATGATATTTATAATTAAAAAATATAATACTTATCTTAGTGGTTTCTTTGTAAAAGTCAGTGTACTTTTCTTTTTTCGGTTTATCTTACTGAGTTTTATTTTTGGAACTTTTATTTATTTATTTGGACATGTGGAACTTTTATTATTGAGACCTTACTTACCTAAGAACTAATAAGACAAATTCCTTCATCATTTTACCTTTTTTTGAAAAAAAATAGTAGGGTGATCAACCTTCACGGATTCTGTTTTTTTTTATTCTCGTTTTTTTAATTGTTTGGTAACGTTGTTCTTTTCTTTTTTTTGTTTTTGATACTACCATTATCCGTTTTAGGCAGAATGGCATTATCATTTACGGTTTTTTTTTTTGTCATAAGTCATAACCCTTATCAGATTTATATGACAGAGATGGGCCCATATTTGGGCCTATATTCTGGACTACATCTTAAAGGTCTTCCTTTCCTGGGAAAAGCCCAGTTAATTTGCGTTCAAGGCTGAGTCCATATAATAATAAGCCCATTCGCTAATAATAATTATTATAATAAGACAATTAGCCTAATACCCAAAAAAAAAACGCAATTAGCCAATCAACACTCCTCTTATAAAATGCATTTGTCCAAAAAAAAAAGTTTAAATGCATTAAAATTAATCACCATTTTTTTTTTGGTATTATTAAAATTAATCACCATACATTTATATCTTTGTACAACTTGATATGAACCAACTCTCAAATCCAAAGTGCACTTAGCATAAGATGGAGAATATAACCACTTGAAGCAAAGTTTTTGGTGCGTAATTTTGTACAATTTGAGGCACAAGTAATAATTTTGCCTTTGGCTTTAAGTATTAAGCAACAGAAGAGTCACGTTTTTCTTGGGCGGCAAGCATATCATATGCATGGAGTTCTAATTATTTGTTGGGTTGATGAGTCAAGATGTTTAGTATGTACTATTGTATGTGAATACATCCAAAGCGATGCATACTTTGAATCTTTGATTTCATTTTCATGGACCTTTTTGACAATATATCCAAAGTTCTAATTGGGTACGGCATTCTTCAATGCTCCCTTTGAAGTTTGAACACAGTACACACATGGTCAACATCCACAGCTACCCCAAATGAGAACACAAATACATACACATGTAGCATGCATATACCAATTACCAAACTGATTATGCATATTATTACATTATACATGCAATTCAGTTTTATTTATTTGTATGTTAACATATTTTTGTGGTGCAGCCGCCACTCATATATATATTCAGAGATTCGAGTAAACTATACATTCTTATATTATTACTCTAAAAAAAATTAATAAATTAAAGAAAAATAACATTAGAAAAGCTTATGGTTTCATAATCTCTGAAGAGTAATTTATTATTGTCACGGGTAATTAAATTAAACAAGAATGATATAGATGCACAAGGACAAAAGTTGGCGCAATTATTAAAGTGTGACATATAATAATAAATTGATGTAGAAGGAAATTAAGCAGAAAGGGTAGTAAAAAAAAGGGACAGATGTCAACAATTGTTCAAAGAATCAGTCATATATACAAGTTAAGTAAATAAATTACACAAGATCATCAGAAGTTACTGGAAGTCCACATATTATGCCTATTAACGCTAGCTGGAATGAATTGAAATTGCTTGTGAAATGATATATTTTTCCAAATAATAATGTGGAATAATCATAATATAGTTTCATTGTTGTCACTATCTAACTCGGGGAAGCAAGCTAATTGCTGACAAACAAACAAAGATATATAATTAACAGGTTTGATAAATAATTAGGAGAAGATAAGCTTGCCGGGATCTTGATGTACTGGCATCTACTGATTTTATTCCACAGCCATGGGAACGGGAATAGATATTTTTATTTCAAGTTGCAGTGCTCATTTACTAATAATAATAATTTAAATAAATGATAATATTAAATATACCATTATATACACTATTTAGCAATATAAATATTAGTATAGAAATAAAAAAATTTTTATGTTAATATTTATATTTTTCGTATTTTCATTAACTTGGTCATGTATGTGAGGTGCTGATTTAGCATGATTTATACATACATGCAGATGCTGCATGTATCTGATATTCTGAGGTCTCTAAACTCTAAGTGAGATACATAGAGAAGAAGAAGGAACTTCAATTCCCAAATATTATTAGGTAGCAAAAAAGAGGCAGCAAATTGAAGCAAGTTTTTGGGTTACGGTTCAGAGACGGCAACAGTCAAATGTCAACAGCACCTACATTCACCAACAAACATACTACACTACATTCAACTACCATTTGTCTCTTTTCTCCAATTCCAGATTTCTTTTAATTAGAACTTATTACTAAACACTAAATTTATTTGTTTCCTTCTTCAACTTTTAATAGTGTTAAATTGTTGTTGGTATTTTTAAACCATCTTTGGTTTAATAAAAAAACATTTTAGGGGGCATAAAATAGTGATAAATTATACGAAACTTATCTTTATAAAAATTTTAAAAAATTAAAATCTAAATAGATATTTTAGGGGCATAAATATCTAAATTATACGTCATCCTGAAATAAAAAAATATTGCATCCTTAATAATTATTTTTAATTTCTGAGTGATATATATGACGCTTATATTTCAGACAACAATATACAACATATACACTTTATAGGATAATACAATGTTTATTTTATTAATTGTTACCTATGAGACTGTGAGATTTAAACAAATACATGTCCTTATCAAATTCATAAGTCCAGACAATAAGCTAGCGGAAGCACGATTCAATTTATTACAATGTGACATAGTATACCGTTTGTTAGGAATCGATAGCGCAAATAAACGTGTCTTTGACTTTGAGACTTCAACAAGGTGAAAAAAAAACTATATTTGTTATTGTTAAATGATAATTAAGCAAGAAGGGAAATATATATTTTTTTTTGAAAGGAAGAAGGGAAATATTGATATAGTACAATTCTTAAGCAATTAAATTAATAAAATAAAAAAGTCTTGATAAGTGAATATAATTATATAGTAAAGAAAGGTGTTTCGGTATACCTTAAAAAGTGAGATATATCGTATTCTTTTACTTTTTAATGATCGATTTTTATCATATATTAATTTTATAATTAAAATTAATCAAAATCAACGGCTAAAAGATGATGGAATACGGTATACCGAAAAACTTTTCGAAAGATGGATAAGATCACGTTACGTTTGATTTTGAAGATAAAGAATGTAATCCAAATGGAAGTGATGATGGGAAAATAGAGTTAGGAAGGGAAAGGCAGCCCCAAGCAGGAAAAGCAGCCTTTCGTGGGTGCCAATAGCCGTTTTATATATCATCCAGATCCCACACTTCCCACTCCCTTTTATTTCTTCCATCTCACTCTCCCTTCTATTCACCACTTTGTTTTTCTTTTCTCCCACTTCCTACGTCTCGTAACAATTTCCATTTCCACTCACGTCTACACTACTTGCAAATTTCTACTACAACTTAAATCTTTTGGACTTAAAGTAATCCACAATACTACAACTAACTCCATCTCAACCTAGCGAAGAAATTTATTAGAATGCATGATGATGATAATTCATAAATAATTTTGATATTCAAATAATGTTAAATGTATGATAAGTAGTGGATATTTTTAGGTTAATGATACAATATAATCGTATAAATAAAATTAGTTTAATATCAAACTAAATAAACATAAATTAATATGCGATATTTATATTTTGACATTAATATTATATTAACATACGATATTTTAAATATACTCTGACGTCCGTCTCAAACTTTAGTGACAATTTAAAATTGTAACTTATTGAAAAATTAGAGAAATATGGGACAAACAATAAATTTGTAAATAAAACTCTTGCAAACTCGTAACAACTGCGAAAACTTAGTACAAACAAAAAATGTGAGAACTTAAGAGAAAATGAGATTGCAAGAACTTAGTAAGCAAATGGTATCACGGAAAGTTTAGTTTGGAGGTGAAGAATTAGATTATTAATCGGTGGAAACTCTAATTTTATATAAAATTGTTATTTTAAAATTAATAAATTATAATTTAATTAAATACATAAAATTATTTGACTTTTTTAACGAAGAACTTTACCTAAAATTCATTGCATATGAGGATTTACGTTGTTAATTATGGTAGTAGTAGGAAGGTAGATATGTTTTGAGTTTGATCCGTGGTGATGGTTGAAATTGAAACAAAATGGAATTAGGTGGAGCCCAGTGGGGTTCCGTACTGTGATGGTGCATCCCTATATAAATTGCTCCACATCCTGACATCCATCATCCCCTTCACCCGTTACTACTTACTACTTAATAGAACTGGAAGAAGGATGGAGGGCCAAGATCTGTCACCACCTCAAGTGGACGCATCTCGACCTTCCCTGGGGTTCCCTCTAGGCACTGCCCTTCTTTTGATCATCATATTCACACTCAGCGGTGTCTTCTCATGCTGCTACCATTGGGACAAGTTTCGCTCCTTCCGTCAATCTTTCTCATCCCACCCTCCATTCCCTTCCTCTCCTACCAAATCCAACCTCAACGTAAGTATAAATTATTTACCATTATTCCCTCTCTCTCTCCCTCTCTCTGTGTGTGCTTAATTGTATATAATGATATAGCAGGAATCCAAGAAGCAGGAAAAGAGGGAAGAAAGCTTGCCGGTGTTGATGCCAGGAGACGAGCTTCCCAAGTTCATTGCCATGCCTTGCCCGTGCCAGCCATCGCGGCCTCAGCAAGACAACACCCTCATTGTCACGGTGGATAAGCCACCGACACCGTCGAAGCCACTGCAGCTGCCCCCCATCCCTTTCTATTTGTGACTCTTTAGTTAATCTAGTTAGATCAGAGTTTTGGACAACACTATACCACCAACTCCATCATTCCTTCTATTGTATGTATTTATGTATGTATAAGAAAGAGTGCACAAAAAATATATGAAAATAAATAATAAGGGATTTGTTTGTTTGTAGGATCATAGCAGGTAGTGGTAGGTGAGTTGGTAGAATCTGGTAACCATTCCATTTCATTCAATCATTGTACCATGCGCGCGCCATATGTATGTATGTACCACCAAGCTATTAATTAAGGAATCTCCCTCCAAATGCTTTTTTTTTTTCTTTCTTATTCTTCTTCTTCCCATTCGGAACAACATTCTAAATTTCTAATTTCGCTTTCTCCTCCCCTCCACTTCAATTTCCCTTGGAAAACAAACAAAAATACACGCCATCTACGCACCTAATCACCGTATGCTTAAATTTAAACGGTTTTTCGCCTTCTTGGTGGAAAGCTAAGGGTGATGGTCTCCTCATGGGTTTCTCCATTTATGAGGCAGTATCTTGCGAGTTAGAAATTTAGAGGAGCATGCATGTACAGTAATAAATAAATAGCTTAACCAACTACCTGTACAACACAATTTAACGTAAAAATGGCATATATTCATCATCACTTCAAATGGACGCTTAAAATTTGGGGCTAAAAAGATCTCGAATCTTCTTAATTAGAAAATTAATTGATATTTTTTTTTACTCCGGGCCCCTTCACTTGTAGGACTTACCTTTGGAAATAAATATACGAAACTTAGAAATCACATTCATAGTGGTGGGAGTGGGGCTGATGAAGATGAAAGATAAAGGATGACGATAGCACTTAAGTGCGTGGAGTTCCATTTTCTTTCTTGGACAAGGTAATAACTATAAAAATTAAGTAGAATAATAATGTCTGCATATAAGAAAGTTAGAAAACTGTATATATAACTTTTTTTTTAAAAAAAAAGGAAATTACAGTTATTAACCATAATTGTCCAATTTGTTGTTGTTGGTTTGTGATTTCCCTAAAATTTGCAACAGGATTTCTGATTTCAGTTAGCAAATAGGAATAGGAATCGGAGTGTGCTGTTGGTACTTGGTATATCAAATCTCCTTCGAGCCTAAAAGAGAATGCGCCAGCACATATCCGAGAGTAGCTCAAGTCAAATCATTATCTCATGTTTGTAGAATTGAATCAACTTAATTTATTTCAAAATTTAATTATTAATGAAGGTGAAAATTGTAATATATGAGTATGCAGTTGGTAATTATCAATTTGAGTGAATAATGTTGATGAGTGATAGTAGAACTAGAACAGAAGAAACCTGAAAAGAAGGTGATGGAAACGTGTAAGAAGAGGATGTATAATGAGTGGGTGATGTAGTACTCCACTAATTAGTAATTAGTGAGGAATTTTGAAGATAGAGGAAAGTAGGGAAACATATAGACCCACAGAATAATGTTGCAAATAATGGGGGGACCCCAAACTCCCCCTTCTCAATGTCATGACCTAATTTCACTGTGGACTACTCAACATCAACCTTTAACCTTTCTTTGTTAGGAATAGCCAGACACATTCCACTCAATTCTTCTTTCTGCAGTACCGCAAATGTGTACCCTTCCGTGATTGCTGCCAGTACATATCACCTTTTTCATTTTTCCATACTCAAATCACTACGCTCTCCTCTTATCAATCTCACTAATAATTACTAGCTAAATTAAATTTATCTTCTTCTTTTTTTTTGAATAGTAATTTGAATTTTAATAATTAAAAAAAAAGTATTCCCAAGGAAAAAATCATTGCAATTTTTCGAAGAGTTTAATTTTGATGTCCTGACGGGTGTAAAGAGTTTTACACAATTATCCAATTAAATTCATGCATTTATATGACTTTAAAAGTAGTGTGTTTGAAAATTAATTATTTTTTATGTGTAAAACTCTTTTACACTGAAGGTGCATAAAAATTAAATTCTTTTTCAAATAAAAATTAATTACATTATTTATAATAAGGTGACCTCTACCAAATCCTCTCATTTTGAGAGATAAGTTACCCTCTCTAAAATACAAACTTATTATTGGTTGAGTATATTTGTGTAATTTTAATTTATGCCTACATTTTAATCATGGTTAGGTTTTGTTATAATTTTTGAAAATTGTAAATTAATCTCAACCCATGAATTTAACTTAACACACATTCATCATTCTTTCACTGTCACAACTCACCCCACTCACATTCATCCTCCATGCTTGTCATCCCGCCGCCCCTCTCTTCTAAGCACCGTCTTTCACAATCACTTGATATCCCTTTCTTACCATCCATCGCTCACTAAAATCCAGCCTCTCATTATTCCTGGGCGCTCTCTCTCACTGTTAGTCGGTTCCTTTTTTTGTTTTTGAGTACGTAATTCATCAATTTCTGATCTGGGCTAAAAATTAAATGAAATAAATTAATGGATTGATGTATGTTTATTATTAGCATATCTTCTTATTTCTGTTTCTCTACAGCTTCATACAACAAGTTAACAACTTATATTGTTGTTTCATTCGTATGTAGTTTGTAGCAGTGAAAAAGATGTGGGAGGACCAGGTTCATCATGGTGGGGAAAAAGAACAGATTAGGTTAGGTGGTTTTAAAATTTTTAGAAATAGAATACCACTTTAGAAAAATAAATTAATTATAATTGTATCGCAATTATTAACTCTAGTTAGAGTTATAAAACTTAAGTTAACCAATAAGAACTTGTCACGTCATGAAAGATAAAATACCCTCTTATTTTCAAAAGAGTTAATTAATTTCACCTTATAATAAAATCTAGGTACGAATTACCAAGAAAAAAAAAAAATTGGAGTCACTGAGGGTGTATAGGCAACGTGCCCCCACCATCCACATTCCACAACCTTCACTCTCATTATAGATTTAATGATTTATAGATAGATAAAAGATCTTATGGAAATTCATCAATAATATCTAATTCTCTCTTTCTCTACTCTACTCTCCACGATTCGTATTTGTTTTTAGTGTTGAAAGTTGAAACCAACAAAGTTTAAGCAGGTATATTTTATTCTCATATACTAGTTAATATGTACGGTACAGATCAATTACGAAATTATATATATATATTCACTTATTTTAAAAAAATTCAAATTAAAAGTTAGAATAATCAAATTTATTATAACAAAGTAATTAAATTTACTGACAGTGAAATAATAAAATTATAAAATACTAAATATATTATTTTTTATATTAATTAAAATTTTTTTTTATATTGGTGGTGGATAGGTAATTGGTAGATAAGTATATAGTTCTATAATATATCAATTCATCACACGCATATATAATTACTACATGTTAAATATTCTACTACATGTTACTATTATTCTTAGTTACTAACTCTGGAAGCATGGGCATCATTAAAATGATTTTTATGTTGAATCTAACAGTTCTGTGCTGATCTCTCATATATAGTCATATACGATGGATCACATTTATGCTTAATATGTAAAGTGATACTCAAGTGAAAATTTGATTCTAGAATGAGGCATTCATATCTAATCAATTAGCATGATGGCCCAGTTCTAGCAAGTAGCCACCATAATTTGTGGGTTCTTATCTTGCACTGCTTCATCATATGATATTATTAATGTCATCATATTATCTTGTCCATTCTTGCGATTTTAACGCTGCTAGCGCGCTGCATGCATTGTTGAGTTAATTAATTAAAAACATCAAATAATAATGGTTAACATCTTTTGTAGTTGGGTTGCTGCATGGCATGATTCTAGCAGGACACTTGCTTAAGTGAATTAGTAAACTAATAATTAGACTAATCTAAATTGATTAGCTCGTTCCTATATATTTTTCTATATACACAATTATAATATCTTAACGTGAGCGGCGTATCTTTCATGATTCATGCACATCAGAATTAATTAATAGTTAATCTAATCAAGTAAAAAATTATTAATTAGACCATTCCTTTAATGAATGTATCATAATATCTATCAGAGTCATAGCTCGTAGCCAACTGAACGTGAGAGAAGTCCAAGTTAGACAGAAGACTAATTTATTTTGGAAACTTAGCATATGCCTTCTATATTCTATTCTGCTGAATAAGCGGAACATATTCCTATCATAAAATATACTTAAAGCAAAAATATAAATAAATGTACAAACTGCAAACAAGTCAACTCACATTTAAAATATATCAATATATATAAATGTAATTAGTTCTCGTTTAAAATATATATTAAAAGTAATAAAAAATATGATAATTAATTTAGTAACTATTTTTTAATTTAAATATAATATTTTTATTACCAATTTACAACTCAAAATAACCATGGTTAAAAGGTCAACTATTCAAATTAGGTTTTGATATATTTATTCAGGTCATATTAAATAATTATATTTTAATATTAAATAAATAAAGAAATAACCAGCACTCCTCCATGACTCCATCTATTTTAAAATGAACACATGAAATTAAAATAACGACTAATATTTTTTAAAAAGATTTATTTGTTTGGTATCTAGGAAAAAATTAATAATAATAATGGCTACCAATAAAAAAGAAAAAGATGATAAGGCAATTAACAGATGAAGATAAAACAAAAGAGTTCTAGTATTTTGTACGGTACAACAACTTCCATTTAAATTTTAAACTTCCAATGAGATGCTAATTTTTGTCATTGAGTTATAAACGTACGAAGACAAAAAAGGAGCCGTTAGCTCGAATGTGCAACAACTCTATTAATCAACATTCAACAATGTATAGTACATCATCCAGCAACAGAAAATATAAAATATTATACATATATTTTTTTTGGTGACAAAATATTATACATATATAATCAAATATAAATGACTAATTGATACCAAAAATTAAACGTATAAATTTTTTTTCTGAATTAGTAGTTAGGTCAATTATTTATGCTCAAATGAAATTATTCGAGAAATCAGATGAATAATCGAGCCCCGATAGCTTCGTTTGGCATTATCAGAGTTAGTTGATGTCTTGAACTCTTAAACTATTATTGGCATGTAATGTAATATAATATATGCTCTATAGTCTATAGATGTAACACATGTCTCGTTAATTTTGGTACCTTCCCTTTGGATTAGACGTTTACTTATTTTTCTATATGACTAATTACTAATTAATTACATGGCTGGAATCCTTCCAAAAAGTTAAGCACAAATCATGTATTACAATTTACTAATTACATGGCTGAAATCCTTCCAAAAAGTTAAGTTCAAATCATAGCATATCATAAAATCATAGTACGTATAATCCTTTTTATATTCTAATTAGGTACATCATATTATATTATCCTTTTTAATTTTGTATCTTTCTCGCCTTTTTTCCAAGCCATCATTCATAAGCAAACCCCACCTTTCTGTGTTCACATTTCTCCCATTATATTATTTGAGTCCGTAAACAGACCAATAAAAACTTGTTTCCTTACAAAAGAGTGAAAAGACCCGTTAAAGTTTCATAACCATGATCATAATCTAGACATAGGGATGGAATCTGGTCCGCCCGTCCGTCCCGAATGGGCGGGTATTTAGGTCGATCGCATGGGTATTGGGCGGGTATATGGATATTGGTCATTCCGTCCCGTTCCGTCCATATACGTATATATATAGTTTAATTTGATTTTTTAGATATTTAATAATATTTAGATGGTTATTTTGTAATTTTAGTTTAGAAAAATTTTAAATTTATTTTTTTTGTTTAAAACGATTGTATTGTTATCATGTTGCAAATAAATATATATTATTTATATTTTTGAAGTATTTTATTAGATAATGAATAATTTTATTGAGTAATTTAATTTAATTTACTTATGTTATAGATACTCGTGAGTTTGAATATAGAGCAGTATATACCCGTGGGTTTAAATATATGGCTAAAATTTAAATACACGTAGATTTAGGTTTGGATATGGGTACTTAAATACCCATCCCGACCTGCCCATTGCCATTCCTATCTAGACAACAGCATCCAAAGATAAGATTTTCTTTACAATATAGATGCAGAAATTCTCAAATGCTAGTATAATTTAAACACATAAAAAAAAAAATCTAGTGCATTCGAATAAATAAGTTCCTTTAATGTGAAGAAATTAATAAAATAAAAAATAAATATTGAATTATTCTCAAATTAAAATAATAAAACTCGTGTATAATAAATATGATATATTCAATAATAATTAATTTTTTATTTTACTTTATCAGTCTTTTCACATTTTTTTCAAAAGAAAAAGACAAAACTACAGAGAAACAATACAGACTCACATCAGAATAAACTGATAAAAAATAAAATAAAACAGGATAACAAAGTGAACAAACAACACATTGCAATTGAACATATTATTAAGGGGGAAATATGAGGTCCGAAACCAAAAGGAATCATTTGAAAGGTTGTATACATTTTATTTTCTCTCCATTTTTATCCAATTTTTTGAAATAGGAATTATTTGTTTTTATAATGATCTCTTCTTTCTTTTGGGGGGGGGGGGGGTTCCGTAAATTATTTTGTTATATGAAATATATATATTTTTTTGTCAGGTGGATTGGGCAGTTATACATTTTATGGTTCCTCACTTCCTCCAGTGAGTGTTGAATCCGGTGCAGCTTTATGTGAGGCCAAAGATTCCTCCACAGCTCCACTTAGCTACATGCCTCATCTGCTGAAATGTTTTTTAAATAGTAGGATAACGGTTTTATTTTTTTTTGGTCATGCAATTTGGACGGTTAACCTTCGTTGTTCCCTTCAAAGTGGCTTCAACGACGTCATGAGTGATGAAGTGGCCCTGGCCCAATAATGAACTCAGGCCTCATAGCCTTAGTGAAGACTGGACCAAAAACAAACCCTCATTGAGGCTATCATTGGCACTAATTTCAATTTGCCACATAAACAAATGCATTACTTTTTTTTGGGGTATTAGACGGGGCAAAACGCGTGTTGGTTGGGTGGATGATATGTCAGTTAGTTTTGGGCAGTTGAGGATTACCAAATAAAAAAAAAATGTATATGAATATCAATCAAAGGATACTTATATTCGAATTCCGTCTTGTACATGTAGCAACTTAGTAGTCACCAGTAAACCCTCAAATGAAACTCAGATTTGGGTTGAGTGATATCTTGGCGAAAAAAAAGGTGATGCTTATATTAATTGAATGACAAATTATTTGTGTTTATATAGTCATTTTAACATGTGTCATAAATTGATAGAAAAGTAAATTTTTTACTTATTTTGAGAGCATCTAATAATGACTCCTAATGACAAAGCTGAATGTGAAAGTCAACAAAGTTTTACTTATGGCTAATTGAGTATTACCTTTTGATCACCATAGTCTTGATTCATTACAAAGTCATTTGATCACGGGCTTTCTCTGTGATTCATTTAGGTTCGGTACTTCTTCATGATAAGTTTAGCACTTGAAAGTTGAAAAGGAATAATGCTGTTGGCTTTTCTTCTCTAAGCTTTTCATGTTATAAAAAATCATCCCCCCCACCCCCAAAAGCTTAAATGGTTAATTAGAGTGACGTGAATAATTTTATATTAAATCCATCCTTTCAGACAAGAATCTCTATAAAGTTGAAGCATGAATAATACAATGACTTATCTTACATTGTGTTGATTTAATATTCAAATTTTATTTAGAAAATGAGATTACCTAGAAGCTTTGATGTCATTTTATGAAATCATCTACAAAAGTTTAACTTACTGGACAGAAACACGAAAATGATTTTATATATAATCATGAAAAATTGGAAATTAAAAGGATCAATATTAAATTCCAGCAGTTATGATGTAATGATGTAACAGGAAGGAGCTGATGTACACAACATAACAAGGATGATTCTATCCCTTGAGACTTGAGAGTGAGCTACTTGTTCTTTCAATTATTGAAGATCATGGAGAAACAAGGCAATGACTCATCTCATATAATGCTTTTTAATCACTTCACCTATCAATTAACAATCTCATAACTCTAAAAAAAATGTTAGATGCCTGACCAACACCAGAAACATTAAAAAGAAATTGTACATCTAGTGGTTGGTGACAACAGGACACAGATGACACATAATATTATTGTATATATATATATGGTCCTATAAATGAAACTTTGAAGCAGATAACAGATTCAGTATTCTGTAGGAAATATGTTTAATTCCACTTATGGCTTAGCAATAATTCTCCATTATAAATTACTCCTGAGGAAATTGACTTGTCAGAAGGTGAAATTGAACCTTGCACTAAAAATACCCCAAAAACTATGTTAAAACATAGGGCAAGGATGTAAGCTGGAAAAATCATTAATGAAAGCCAAATTTATTCTGAATCTCATTAAAACTTGTACCTCCTAAATTCCTTGGATTACATACTACTAAAGAGGGGGGGAATTGCTTCTTTTACACAATTCTGCAAATTGCTACAGCAACTTCCCATCTTTGTCCTAAAGGCTAGAGGCATCTCCCACCATAGCCTGCATTTCTGAATAGTGCTTGCTTTATCTCTTCAGGGTCAACACAATCTCTCTGCTCAGCTACCTATGACCATGAAAAGAATAAAATTTATGAGTAATCAATTTGTTATAAATTTTGCAAGCCTGGAAACAGATTGAAATCAGTAAAAGGGGGAAGAGGGGGGATATGATATGAACCTCTGAGCAAGATGCTTGCATTGAGAAATCATTGAAGCTACTTATAACACATTGCTGAATCTCAAGGCCTAATGCTTCCAATGTATTCACTGTTGACAATAACAATCCTGGCTTTGTGGCACAACAGATGCTTATCCTGGTGTCATTGTCTCTCCTCTCAACATCAAACTGCACAAACATTATTGACTTACATGCGATTCAAGCTAGGAATTTCAGTGAGTAAGTAGTGCAAAATCCATTACCTTGGGTGAATTTCTAACCATTGTTTCATTTGGCTTGAGTTCCTTAGAAAGCCCCAAGAGATTTTGCTGACTTGTGCCCTCCTCCACTTGTTCCTCTTGCAATTTGTTAATCCTTTCCAAAAGCTCTTTCATGTAGTCTATGGTATCTCCAAGAATGGAAGTTCTGTCCATCTGTTGAATAGTCATGTTAGTGTGACTGACCTTACCAATATTTAAGTGTAATAAACATGAATAGACCACCAAAATGAAAAGGGGGAAAAAGAAAGAAATTTGGGATTTGATTTGTAATGATTGAGACATTAATACAAACACATAGCATGATAAAGTTACCCTTACCTTGCTGATCTTGGGGACAATTGATCTTAGCATAGAGAGGCGGTCATTGAGGCGCTTCCGTCTCCTTCTTTCAGCCATAAGATTCTTTGATGGCTGGCCTTCTAGCTTCTTGGACTTGCTCTTCTTCTCCCCAACCCCACACAAACCCATGTTGAAGACCACAGGAACATTCACCTGAAGATCCACCACGGCTTGTTCCTCAACCTTGCAGCCAAGAAACCCAGGATCTTCATCGTCAAGCAGTGAAGGGTTATTGTTGTCATTATCATCGTCGACATCTTCATGGGTGTGTGTGAGTGGTGGTGGTGGCGGCGGTGCATCATCATATTCAGTGTATTCATATTCATACTTGGTGGTGGTGTAGGAGGAGTCAAGGTCAGGCATTGTGAAGGCATCGTCAGAGAAAGGGAATGAGGTGGTGAATGGGCAGTCAAGGATGAACCTTTGGTCTGGTGGTGGTGGTGGTGGTGGTAGCGGTGAGAATGCAGAAGGAGGAGGAGGAGGAGGAAAGGAAGAAGAAGAAGAAGAAGTGGGGAAAGAAGGGGTTTCAAGAAAGGGGTCATAGTTCCAAGGAGAAGCAGCAGAGAAGAGATCATTAGTAGTAGTACTAGTCCATGTGTCTTTTCTTGGAGCAAGCATAAGTTCTTCAAGGAAACCAAGTTGAGATAACTCCATAGCTAGATAGATACTCTCTTTCTCTCTGTTGATGTATGTTTTCTTCTCTTTGTTGTTGTGTGGTGAGAGTGTGACTTAACCACAAGACACAGGGGGGTGCTCAAGTTCAACTTGAACCAACTGGCTACCATTTTGTTTAAATAATTCTAAATTCTAACTAATATCCTCACCTCACCTTCTTATACATTACTTCTTTTTCTTTACTGTATATATCCTAAAATAATATTCCTAAATTATTTACCAATTCATTTAACAATAATCAATAAATTTAGGTGTATATCTCCATACATTTATTCATATATGTCTTTTTATCTTTTGAGATGAATGTACGGTACATATTGTGTCATTGTAAATATTATAATAGTATCAAAATATGGAAAATTATTAACTATATTGTGTTTTAACTTTAAGGACATATTTTAAGAGCAAATAATATTTTAATTTTTTTATGTATTTAAATATAACAAGTTTATTTTTAAATAACTATTAAAAAAATTTAAAGTATGACATTAAAACACATGTTAGCAATTAAAAAAAATAATAAAGACATAATGGTTGTCTCTATTAACTATTAACCAAAACAGTGTGGCAAACCACACTATATGTTCAATTATTTATGTAGTCATTTCCCACACAAGATTTACACTGAAAAGAAAAAATAGAGGAAGAAGGAGAAAGAAAGTAAGAAATTCAAGAAAAAGGGAAAAAAGAGAATAATGAGATAAGATGTATGAGCATTGAACAAGTAATTAAAAAATGAGGTAAATTAAGTAAACTTCAACGAGGGTAATAAAAATGATGTTAAATATAATAATACGGGTGTCGGTAAAGAGTGTCTTAATTGTTATTCTTATACGATGATGATGATAATAACAGGGTCCAATAATTCCTCCATGGAAGGTCTTATCATTACAGAATGTATTACAGTTGAAAAGTGCAGTGTAATAGCACCCAGAGAAAGATTTAATTAGAATTGAAATGGAATCTATCTCAAGTCTCAACCTCAACCTCAATCTCAAGGTGAATTACAGAATTAATGTCCTTTTCATTAAACTAATTACATACGCAGACACAACTTGTATTTAATTCCCCCTTCATTGACAATGTTGACCCACAAATCTGTCTCTAGCGAAAGTTAGTGGGAGTTAGCATCATATATTGTCTTATACTTAATTCTTGCAATTTTCAATGCTAGCTACTCGTACTTAGCTTCTTATTTTATTTTCTTTCTTGTTAATTCCATATCTTTAAACATCGTTTCTATAAAATTATGAAGAAATTTACAATGGACTAGGTTCATGATAAAATAAATAGAATATTTTTTAATGAGTGATTAAAAATTTTTCTATATTTTATTTTTATTATTCATTATAAAATCACAATCACTCTCAACCACTCATTTAAGAATATTTTACCTGATCTATCAGATCCACTTTAGACAAAGCCTAAAATTATAGGTGCATAGTAGAATAACTGGTTACCTAAAAATTCACATATTTACCTTTGATAAATTTTTATTATTCTAATAGTTTTTAAGAATTATTATTTATACATATTTTTTTTTTCATTTTAAATAATTTTTTAATAATATACACATGGAATAAATTAATTTTTAATAAATTTTATTGTTAGAGTATATTACTATTTATTTATTAAGCAGAATTTCCTTTGACCCTTTGTCTTGTTGTGTGTCCTTTTAGGCTTTTACACCACCTTTTTGTTGCGTGGAGCTTATGCGTTTCAGAGGAAAAAAGCAATCTATTATGTTAAAATTGTATTTTTGTCTCTATATGTATATTTATTCATCTGATGACTATATGTACATTTGTTTTTCATTTAATTAGTTCCGGTACAAAATATCACCTTTTTTAAAATAAAAAATTGTATAAGGAAGATTAATTAGTAAAATTATACGTACAATATGTAATATTTAATATATAGTAATTTAGCATTTAATCAGTAATGTTATATGTATTAATGTATATCTTCATATATCCAATTTATAACATAAAAAATATAAATATTAATATAAAAAATTTTACAAAACATATAAATATAACCTATGATAATACATAAATCCTCCAATACAAAGTGACAACGTGCAGAGTATAAAAAGAAAGAGAGAAACTAACAAACTGTGTGGGTCTCATTTATTTATTTATTTTCAATATAATTTTAATACTACAAAAAATAGTCCTTTGCATACTATATAATTTTTCACTCTGTATCTTAGAAACCACCAAATTAAAATAGAAGAAAAAATAAAAAAATATATAATGGTGCATATAAATTAGTTCTATGTAATATAAATAAATATTTTTGTCGGTAGCTTTTTTTATTAGCCCACTCTCAATAAAAACATCATTTGATATAGGAGTAATACTAGAGAATCAACGTTAAGGAACTAATAGGAAGCCAATAAGTGTAATTAGAGAAATAGTGGGTGATAAAAGAAAAGAGAAAAAAAAAATAATATTAGATCTGTATTATCTCCCTAATATTGGCTCCTAAGACTTTCTCTTATGTAGTTATCATATCAATCATGACTAAAATTGTAGAACTAAGAGAGGATTAAAAATAAAATAAAATAAAGGCATAAAAAGAAAACTAGTTTTTTATTACATCTAAAACACCACAAATATAATATATCTCTATTTAATTATTTATAAGTTAATTATTATTTAGTTGCACTAAATTCAATAATAATCCTATGAGTAGCATATTATTTTGAGGCGCTCCCGAGGGAGAGTTGAAGTGTGTGATGGATCACATTGATTGAGGTGGTATGCTACTCCATCCTACCATTATATATGCGACAAGATGTAGCACATGCATGCAAATTGCAATGCAAGAAACCCTAAATTAAAATTGAGTGAGGAAGAGGAACAACATCTATCAATGCACAGTTGATTGAGGACCTATGGCTGATTCACCGTCGTAGCCAGGGAACATGAATATGTGCAAAACCATGCTCACGAGCGACCTCTTTCAATTTCTTTAATTTATGTATCTCCCTTATCACAACGATTTATGGGCCAACCTTCTACAGTACTAAGTCATCATGTGATCAATTTTATTTGTTCACACACATGCATGCATGTTAATCAACATACAAAGTTAAATGGGTGTCGTATAATAATATAAAACTATATATTAATGTGTCTTCACCAAATAATTTAATTTTTTTAGAGAGAAACAGAAATTCATAACACAATAATCATCATCATAATGTTAACGTTTAATTTAGAATTGATGAATATGACTGCTCGTATCTAATGTCAATATCATCGTCATCATATCATCTATATATATATGATGACACCAAGAATTGACACAAGGCCCACACACAAGTGGTTTATATAGTGAAAATTTCTCATGGTTAATAAGTTGGCTGCAATAATAATAAGTGAATTTGTTAGTGAAAGTATATAAACTGGTGGGAGAACGAGGAAGCCTGGGTGGAATAATAATTTATGTAGGCGAAGATGAATATAGATGATGATCTTGTACGATGTGATGTGCATTTAATGCTCACATACATAATTAATTCCTCTCATTTTGCTGTGACAATAATAATGAATTATTCAAGAACAAGAAGAGAATCTGCATTGTTCACTCATGAATTGAAGATATAGTTATTCTGCTTCTGAATTTCTGATTTACATACGGATTCATCATCATGCCCTTTTAGAATAACCTCATGTTATTTTGTTTGTAAGGGTAACGACATTGTTGATGGGTTCTTTCAACTCACACCTCTAATATTCTTTCACCCAAATAAAATAAAATTAATCGTATACCTGCTAGCATCGTATTATACCTTTTTTTTTATGAATTCTTTTAATTTACCTTATAATAATTTATTTCCCATGAGATTCAACGAGAATTGAACTTCTTTTAATCATAAAAAAATTCTAATATTATTAAGAGCAGAGAAACATAAAAAAATGAATGATATTATTAAACGTTTCATTACTTTAGTAAATACATGTTAAATATATCGAAAACTTTAATTTTTTTTAAATAGTAATCTTATCTAAATTCTTTCGTAATCAATTTGGGTTAATTCAATGATCAACTTAGTGACGAATTAATCATCGATATGTGAAGTTGGAGGATACAGTAGAAAAACAAAAAAAATCTAAACCCTTTCCTAAAATTAGTCAATGGAGTTTGGCGCAATTGCAGCGTCCAGTATATAATGACGATCATATTAACAAAGAAGAAATAATTAGAACAATTAATAAGTTGCAATTTGACGCGTGTGATGAAGAATTAATTAAGCATAGACTAGCAAATACAGAAGAAGCTAATCTACCCGCCGAATTGAAAGAGTTAATTATTATTATAGATTATAGAAGATTTAGAGCACGTTAGAAAAATTGGAATTAGCTATAGGGATGAGTCATATATGATGTTCCATAAATAAATTATAATAATTTTGCTGGTTGCCATGCGTCAAATAGATAAATATTCCAATAATAATAGCTACATTAAACATCATAATTGTTTGTTTTGTCGTGTTTACTGGAACTAGCAAATTAGGAACCAACGTGTAAGCTTTCACATGTCATCATCTATTCTATATTCCAATGACTTCAACGTAACACAAAAACTGATAAAAATGATAGGAGAATATAATAATATATAGGAATATGTATCTCATCAAATTTTCTTTTCTTCTTTGTTTAGCTTAAGAAGCAATGATTAAATTAAAGAGTTGTATGATAATAACAAGTAAGTAGTGAGAAAGAAGAGAAGCTAAGTAAAATGTTTTCTAGAAATGAAATGATTATGAGAATTAGACGAAAAAGACGAGAAAGGAACACATGCATGGAGATGGTGACATGGGGTATTAGAAGATATGAGATGAGAGAAGAGGAAAGAATTCAGAAATCAGGAGGAGGAAGCGCCCACGATATCCAAAACCGCTTTTGGGTTTTAACTTTTTGTCTATTTCCTCTCTGTTTTTTTTCTGCTTCCTTTATTATTATTTTCCCTTTATTTCTCTCTTACTTTCGATCCCACTCTCCCCTTTAATAGCCTTCTACATCATACCACTTAAATCTTAAATCTAATTTTCTTATCTTGGCTTCTCATTTTTGTGATTCATTCCTTTAATTTATAATAACTATATTATTATTCTTGTTCTAAGACATATAATTATTTACACGCATTCTCTTGTTAAATTTAAGTTTTTTAAAAAAATAGTATTATGATATAATATTAAAGTTTCCATAAATGAAAAAAGTATAGAATTTGATTCTTATTAAATCTCAAAAAAAAAATTTAAGATATATAAAACAATAAAATAAAAATAAAAAGAAAAAAGTTAATGTAAAGATTTATGTAAATTTAAAATAAAAAATATTACATAAAAATATTTTAAATGTATAATTATTTATGTGTCTTTTTCCTATCGAATTAAAGTCTTACAGAAAAATTGGTATCGTAAATTATTTAAGAGACGAAAAAAAATCAGTAACATAGAAGTGTATATATATATTGATTGCATGATTGCATGCAAGTTAGGGTGCAATAAGGGGCCAGTTATGTTTAAGTTAGCTTGGTGGTAATGTGGTGATGAAAGTACAATAATGAGTGTGATGATTCATGATTCAAGATTCATGATTCATGATTCCATGTGTGTCAGATCATTGCATTGCATGTGTTGTACTGAATGATATATCACATAAGAGGGATGGTGTTAGAGAGGGGATTGGGGAGCATGTGTTGCCTGTTGGGGATGCAAGGTTTGGTCACCCATTAACGTCATACGCCCCCCCTCTCTTCTAGCTTTGGTATTTTGGATCAATACATTATACAAGCTAAGTAAGCATCTACATGAGATACATAAGTGGGGTAACCATGGTGGTTGTGATACATCATCACTCATATTTGTATGGGGTCATACCCATTAGTACACTACCCCCAACATGGATCTTTTTACATCAAATAATTCACACCATATAATTCTTCTATGTCTAATTGTCTATCTCCATTTTTATCATTTAGCGTAACATTTTAAATTTTCAAATTGGTATACGAAAAGATTAATCTATTATTGCTTTGATAACTATATACATTAAACTATAAAATTTTCGCTTAAAAAGTCATTTAGCACATAGATCAGAGAACTCTAAAAACAAGCCACCTATGTATGATACGTGGACGATGTAGTAATAATAATACCGCGTACCGCAAACAATGATTTCATAAAAACCCCAGAAAAAGAGATGAACTTTAACTAACATAGCTGTGGCTAGGGACACCTGCTCCATGGCCCCGTTAAGATTATTTTGGTACATTTTTTTTTTTATTATTCAATGCCACATTTGATGACATAGCTAACTATTTTTGTATTGTACTGTGCTATAGGTAGCTCTCTAGTCTTCTCCGGCCCCCAGTCCCACCAAACATAATTTCTTTATTTCAAGCAACCATGCAAAGTTTAATGTAATCTAAATAAACTAAGCTGAAAATTTTGTGTATTTAATTTGATAATGAAATTATGAGAATGATGATGATTAATTAGCCTTTGGTCCTTAATTACATAGGTTTGATGATGATATTTATATTTCCTTGAGATGCAAGTCATGAATTCGTCCCTTCAATTCACTTCCCTGCGGCCCCCTTTTGAGTTTTGAGTTTTGACCCATTCTTTGGTTTTTAGCAAAAATTGCGGAGCAGTGGAACAGTGTTCTCTATGATGAAGCGATCAAATTAATAATAGATAGTATGAGACAGAATGTAGCAAAGTTTTGGGGGCCGGGTGAGGAATGGGTATGTATGAATTATGATTATTCTTAGATACAGTAACAACAAACATATGAAGACAAGTGTATATGTCTATTCTATTTTTTTGCTCGGCTGAATTCTCGGGTTAAGCAGCTATCATATTAAATAAATTCATAGATTTCATTTCATATCTTTGTTTACGTTCGTCTGCAAGTAAAATCCACCAGTGTCTCGACAATGCTTTTTCTTGACTTTTACATGCAACACACGACCACCTTCTTACTTCTTAATTCTTATACGCCAAATATTCTTTCATTCAACGCGTAACAAATTAACAGATTTGGTTATTTATTTTGTGTCCTCTTTCAATGATTTATTTTAAATATAACAATGCTAGTTAACCTATAAAATTTAATCGATATTAATTAATAATTTAAATTAAATATTTTATTTCTCTAGATTTAAAATGTTTTATTTTTAAAAAATATAAATAATTGATATTAGTCAATTTTTTATTATTGTAAATTAACTTTTTATTTTTTAAGAATTTAAGTCTATGTTTTATAATTTAAAATTTAAGGTTGATTTTAAGATTTGGGATTTAAAATTTAAAATTACAAGATAATTTTTAAAAGAGATATTAGCTGAAAAGTTAATCCCTATTAAACGCATAAAAGTATTAATTAATCACTTAACAATAATCAAGTAGTGGATGTCAAATAAATACGCTACACAAAATAAAATAAAAGATTGAAATAGCTAGTTAATTATAGATAATATGAGAACACACACATAAGACATACATAGCCACTAAATAATTTTTTCCCTTAGCTTGCAATGCAACTTGTACAATATTCGCAACAACTAGAATGAAATGATATTTATATGAATAAAGGCTTTGCTAGCTAGCAAGTGATGAGAATATTATATATGGTCTAATCTCAAATCTCAAATAATAATAATATAGGAAGCGTTTCACCTATGCACCGTACGACATAGTAACTCCAACGTTCCATGTACGAAACGGTGGGAGGTGAAAGCTTTGTCGTTTTGTGACAGAGGGAAATACATTGATATCCTGGCGGAGAAGGCTTTAGTTTACGAAAAAGGGCAGCGCAAGTGGACGGGTGTTTCTTGTACGGACTGAGGCACAAGCTAGCGTCAGCCTTCTTTTTCCTTATACTCAACATATAGCTATTTCTACATCTATATATGGACATTTTTCTTTTTCATTTTTGTTGCTTCCATGCACACTACCGAATATATAAGCAG
>JASCZI010030217.1:42818-77273 GCA_036250425.1 Stylosanthes scabra
ACCTAATACATATACAGATATATTTTTTTTTGGTTTTGATATACAGATATTAATACCTCAATATTTATTTAAAGTTGTGTTAGTAAATTTTATCTAAGAATATATAAACATAAACATAAAGATGGTATCAGGGACGGATCTACTTAGTGTGTGGGGCACTCACTATTATTTGAAATTTTTTTTAATAGTATATAATAAATATAATTATTTATCCCATTGAATAATTAAATTTGACCATTAAAGAATTTTTTTATTTAATTTTTTCACTTATAATAAATTTAAGAATTTTATTGCATTTTAATGATCAATTTTAAAACTTAAATAAAATTGTTTTTTTCTTTCTTAGAAATTAGTTGAGACTAAAAAACTTATTTATTCATTGGTGTTTTTTATTTGAATTTAGGTTTAGTTTTGACTGTGATAATAATAAAATTAGTAAAAGAAAAAGTATAGGTAATTAATAATTTTTTAAATAATAAATCAATAAAAAAAAATAGAATATTTGTAACCACTATTTATAGAATATCCAAAAGGAAAGTCATAGAACATCTGAAATTTAAAACAACTATCAGTCAACTTTGTATATTTTTAGAAACAGAACATCCAAAAACTAAAAAAATAGAATATTCTATTTAAGTTGTTGGCTAATGTTGGATGAATTTTTATTGGTTACCTAGTATTGTTGTTATTAAAATATAAAACTTACAATAATAAAATTCTAAGGCATATTTTATCATTTCAATTACTAGTTTGGTGCTTTAATTTGTTAGTTAGATAATTTAAAGGCTAATCATATTTTATAGTAAAAAAATCTAATTATAAAAATTTTGATCAATTATTCTATTAATCTTTATAGTTTCATTAAATTTTTATTAGGTTTCTATAATTTAAAATTTTCTAATTAAATTCATATATTAGATAAAAAAATTTTAGTTAGATTCTTGCTAACTATTTTTTCTTACAAAATACAATTTTCTTTTAAAATATTATTCTCAATGTTTGATTTTGGATAAATTTATAAAATATTTTAAAACAATAATACTAGTATATTTATTTTTGCTAATTAAGTCCAACAAAGTCATTTATTTATATGTTAAATAGAATATTATTTCGAAGTCAAATAATATAAACAATAGTATTAAATAAATTTTTATTCTATTTAACATATAATAAATAATTTAGTTGATAAAATAAGTGTTCAATTAAAATTATTAATTTTTAAAATAAAAATATTTTAAAAGTAATGGTAACTTCCCACAATCCAACCACGCTATGTTGCAACTTGCAAGACATTGGCAGCGCATGCTCAGCGCTCAGCGGGGCCATCCGCTGCCCCCTAAGCAACCCTCAAACAAGAAACCTGATGCCAGAGTCGCTCGCCTACCATGCACCCACATAACTGCATTTCGATTACATATTCTCACAATTCAATCATGCCCGCAACTGTATTATATTATATATCTGAACAGTCTGACATCTAGGAACTTTGGAGTTACTGTATCGTACAGGGGCATACCTAAAACGTTTTCAGTAGTATTTAGTCCTTATTTTTGGGTTAACTTATAGTTTTGGAGTAATAGTATTTAATTTTTATTAGAAGACTGAAATAGAATAACCAAAGTATATAAATTAAAAATAAAATATTTCAACAGATAGAAATGAAATTAGAGTATAGTACAAATGTTAAGGATTAAAATAAAAACTTAACATTATGAAATATTTTATATTGTTATATTTGTTTAAGATTTTTTTATCCTTCTTATGTGTGTATATGGTGTAGTAAATTTGTTAAATAAGATTTTGAGGGTTATTCCTTTTATAAAGGTAGGTTTTTAATCCATGAAATACGAGGTTTTTTCGGTCGTTGGAACATTGAAGAAATTGGACTCTCTGATCCTAGGCTTTATTTTAATCAATGAAATTAGTATTTCGCTTGGGCCTTGGTTATTATAATAAAAATAGAATTTTGAAAAGAAAAAATCAATAAACTCTTTTTTTTCTGTATTCTTTACAAATTTTTAAAATAAAAAATACTAAAAAAAAAAACCCAAACACGCGCCTTAATCTTTTCCGTCACATAATTATTGTGGGTCCAATAAGAATTGTTAAAACATAGTTAGTAGTAATTAATACCTACCACCACCATATTGGATATGTTAATTTTCTGAAGAAAGAACAAATTTCCTATACTATGACGTCCTTCTCCCACTGCTATTTTGACTCAGCATTGTAATTTCTGACTCGGGAAGGACTACTCTGATCCTATCCAGACCATTATCATCATCATTAATAACAGTATAGCTATAGTAGAATTTTTTTTTTTCGGTTTATAGGATGCTCTTTATTGTAGAGAGCGAATGTATAAATTACACTTTTATATATAACAATATTAGCTAATTTAAATTTTCTATTAAGAAGATTATTCAAATTTATTCGTGGGATAAGTAATATCTGCGAATAGGTGGAATAAGTTTTTGCCATTACCATTTACCAACAACCATGTTTTAATTGATGGTGCACCGTGCAGGCATGAATTTACCAAGGCTTCGTTACAGTAATAATAAGCAAATTACTAATAATAACAGTAACTACAGATGACCAAAGTTATCATCAACCTCTTACGTGTAATCACTTATGAATCTGAATAGTTGAGCTGAACAGAGTGGAAAAAGTGAGCCTTAAGTCTAATATTGACAAGTTATTAAAGGCTCTAGTCAGAAAAACACTTATGTTTACATCTTTAATAACATTTTATTATAAAATAAACTGTTGAATTATAACTGCATATCAGATTGATATAAGTCAATCAATTAGACCCTCCATACACAAACCACCCCCCACCCCCCAAAAAAAAAGTTTCTTAAATAATAATTATTATAGCACTATGATAACACATAGAATTGTTGATAATAACTAACGTTTAATAAGATATTTAAATACAAATCACATGTACATTAATATATCTAATTTTGTGTGTTAGCTCATGAATTATACGTGGATAGAATGAGCTACAAACTGAGATCATCTCTCTCAAGTGCATGTTAATAATTGGGAGTCTCTTCATGTTTTATTCTTGTTTTCTTGTTCTTAAATTTTCCTTTGCCAGTTGTTCAAGTTTCTTCGAGTCTTTGCGTCATCATTTTTCCAGTTTTTCTTCTTTGTTCTTAGCTTAGAGCCTATGGAGTTTGAAGTTTCAATTATTCCAGTTTACTAAGTATTCATGCGTTGTTCTTACTTTCTTTTTAGTTTTATTTCACTTCACGGTCAAGTTCTGTTCAATTTCAAGTTTGATCTGGTTTAGTTCAAATCTTGTGATCAAGTCTTGTTTGTACACTTTCTCAGCATTAATAAAATTTCTATTTTATTCTAATACTTTAAACAGATATCAATAAATCCTTGGGTCGAACATAATTCTTGAGAGAGGAGTAGAATCTACTAATCAAAACGAGATCTTGATATAACCACAACAAGAAAACAGCATTATTGCTGATATGGGGTCGCCAGGTGACTTAGTGACGGCTTTGGACAGCTATTGGCATGAACAGTCCCTAAATTGTTGCGGATGGTTTTGGAAGTATAAAATCGTCACTAAATTGTAACACTCACTACTGGTTTTTGTTTAGTTTTGTAACGGTTCAATTTAAAAACATCACTAAGTTACTAATTCTAGTGATAGTTTTTCCTATACTTAGTGACTATTTGAACAGTCACAAATAGAAATAGAGATGGTTTATTTAGTGACTGTTTGGACCATAACTATCTTTTCAAAATCACATTTTTTGTTTTTTAATTATTATATAAATCATTTTCATTATAAATCATACAATTCCATTATAAAAAGAGTAATGCTAGGGAGCCAACGTTAGGGAGCCCATGAGTGTAATTATTAAAATAATAGGTGGTAAAAGAGGAAAAAGAAAAGAAGAAAAATTGATATTGGCTCCCTATGAGCTCCCTAACGTTGGCTCCCAAGACTTTCTCTTATAAAAATATTACAATAATATCAAGATTCTATAGATTCCATCATACTATTTCATTATTATTTCTAGTATCCTCACAAACATCCATTTCAATCAGTTATTCCATTTCCTAATTTGGCAAGATTCAAGCATTTCTAATAAACAAATTTTGCACCAAGAGTTCTCATATTCAAACACCAAGTCATGTTTATTTCACTAGAAACATTACTAAAACATAGCTGTAATTTATTTATCATAGCTCAATTGGAAAACCAGGCGGCAATTGGCGACCACCTTGACGATTCACATGGTAAATTGATTAAACTCTAAATCTGTACAAAATATGTGTAGGTCTAATTTAATTTCAAAAGGAAAACTCAATAAATAAGAATTAATAAAATATGTTTATAGTACTATAACAAATAATCAAACATGTTTATAGCATAGATTAGAAAATATAGCAAGTAACATTCGGAGTTGAAGCATATTATTGGTAATACAGCAAGTAGGTAATATAGCAAGTAACATTAGATACATACCTCCTCAATCTCTTCTGCCAACTTCTTTCTTTCACTTTCATTATGAGCCTCACGCTTTTCCAATTCAGCTTTTCACAACTCCAGCTCACTTTTCTGAGATTCTAATTGCCACTTAAGCTTTTCGTGATCACTAAAGATCCTCTGAAATGATCCCTTGCACTTGTTTGTATCTTCTTTATCTCTGAATACATATTAGAAATCTTAGCATAAACCATGTTGTTACAAACATACCAACATATTAAAGAAACGATGTTAGATCCTATGGTCAACCACCAGAACAATGCAAGAAGTAGGTCGCAACTGAATTGGCTGTTTGCTGACTTGGATCCTCCCAAACCATAGGGGGAAAAAAGAACATGAACAAACAAAGAAAAATGATATAGAAAACTCAAATTGTGATTTAACAGTCATCCAGAGACTGCTACACTGCCAATTATTTTGTAACCAAAGTACCAGTTGCAACAGATACTTGGCCTTGTACAACAAAACAAACAAAACTAGAAAATGAAAACCACAAGAAATCAAGCCAAACTAGGGAGAAGTAGCTTTGGTCCAACAAAATTGCATACCTTCATTATATCAACGGCCATGGCATCCTTCTCCAAATATTTCACCAAAGCCAAATGATTTGCCTTCTCTCTTGCCTTTCTCTTATTTGAGCTACTCTGACCCACCCCAGAAGCATGTTGAAGGAGTTCATTGTACAAATAATCCTGTTTCCTCTTTTTAGGGCAGAATGGATAAGTGTAAGTCTCATCCGAGGTTTTCACATTGTGAGTTCCATTTTGCAGCTCTTCATAAAACTTTTCTTCAGACTCAGTGATTTCAGAGTCACTTATATCTGTATCCTCATCAGAGCTCTGTGCCATAACAGTTTCTCTCAGGAAAAATTATTACAATACCTGAGGCAAAACTCAGATATTAATCCGCCGTTTTTTTCTTGCTGAAATACAGATTAATCCCATTAATTTTATACACATTTAAATCCTAGGAGAGACATTTAAAAACATAAAAAACCATTAAAAAATAACAATAAATTCATCACAATCACTCCGCTAAAAAATATAGCAAGTAACTTTCTAAAACAGTAACACTACTACTTTTACTGGTTGAAGCATTTCATCGAACATGTTGAGTGCACGGAATAGAAGTATAGAAACAATGAAAGTCAAGAGTTAATTGAACAAAATCTGCCATAAATCACAGGAACAAAATCCTTATTCAAAAAAACTCTTAGAACATAACAAGTCATCAATAATAATTTTCTTAAAACATAATAGAATAGGATAAGAAAAATAAAATACAATACCAGTTAAAAACAAAATAGAAGAATGAAGATGCAAGGAGAAGAAGTTGAGGAGCAACGAAGACAACAACTGCGGCGAACGCGAATGGCGGAATGAAGCAAGCTAGAAGAAGGCGAACGGCTGAGTGGAGCGAGCACGGCGAACGGCGAACGGCGACGGCGAAGGATGAACGGGGTGTCACCTTCTCATCTCTTCTCTCCTCATCACAAATGGTGATTAGGGTTTTGAAAAGGGAAAATTGGTTCAGAGGGAACGAGAAACCTTAACTAACGGGTTATTATTTATTAAAAAAAGAATACTATAGATATAGATATAGACTAACGGTCACAATTGTAAATAGGGTAAAACACAAATATATCACTTACCTTTTTTAAATTGGACAAAAATACTCCATTTTATGGCTCCAACATTTAAGAAAAGTGGACATTATTACTTCTTTATTGGTATAACTCACGTGTGACCATTATAAAAGTGTGTGATATCGCTATGAATGGTGTCTAGTTGATCGTAAATTCCTAATGGAGGTACGCTGTAGAGATCATACTTATAATGAACATTAAATAGCAAATCGAAGTCGTTACTCCTCTTTTACATGAACCCTTCGAAATTAAGATTTCATTCCTCCCAAAGGAATCAACTTCGTTTTGCTGTCTAATGTTAATCACGAGCATAATCTGTACAGCGTGGCTCCATAACGGTCATAACAGTCATATGTGGGTTAGACCAACGAAAAGATAGTAATGTCCACTTTTTTCAAAGGTTAGAAGCATGTGAGTATTTTAATAAAGTGGACCAATTTTAAAATGGATAGAGGTATTTTTGTCTTTAACCCTTACAAATAAGGATCACAACTCACAAAGTATTTTTTTTTTATTTTACCAAGTATTATTATTATATTAATGATATATCGAAGCATTTATCTCAATCAAACAAAACCAAATAATTTTTTTTCATTCTCATCTAATTACACGTATGTAAAGAAGTAAATAACACAAAAGGACGAAAGTGAACAAGTTGCAGCAATTAATTTCATTATGGCAATTCTGTTATCGAGCAGAGACATGTGCTAAGTGATTCGAATCAAGTGGGTGTGAAAAAAGCATGACGAAACGCACTACAAATAGAAAATTGAAGGATTATGCATGATAGCTAGAACCTGGTTCTTCTTCTTCTTCCTCCTATTTCTCCATTGTTATGTTGTTCTTGTTATTGTTGCTGTTATTGTCCATGTTGTTGTTCATGATGTTCTTCTTCTTCATGAATTGGACTTTCATGAAAAATAGAAACGGATTTTCATGAAAAAGATAGATGAATTTTCGTGAAAAATATAAATGGATTTTCATACAAAAATCGAATTGGATTTTCACGAAAACATAAACGGATTTTCATGAAAAATAGAAATGGATTTTGAAGAAAAACTTAAACGGATTTTCATATAAAAGAGAAACGGATTTTCATATAAAAATTGAGTTGGCTTTTCACGAAAACAGAAACAGATTTAAAAAAGAAAAAACAACAACAGATTTTGAAGAAAAATAGAAATGAATTTTCATATAAAAGTTGAATTGGATTTTAATGAAAATAGAAATGAATTTTCATGAAAAAAAGAAATGGATTTCCATATAAAAACTGAATTGAATTTTCACGAAACATAAATGATTTTCATGAAAAAAAGAAATGGATTTTGAAGAAAAACTTAAACGGATTTTGATATAAATCAGAAGCATGAACGCCTAGGCGCCTATCTTGATGCCTAGGCGACTAAAAACAGAGCCGGATTTTATAAAGAAAAGAAGTGAATTTCTTTTAAAAACAAAATCGGATTTCTTCAACGACAACAACAACATATATTGATTCAAATTAATTCAACAACAAGAAATATTGATTCACGTTCATTCAATTTGAACGGCAAAACATACGAATCAACCAAATATGAACTATTTCACATATTTAAAACATTCTCCTCCTCATCTTCTCCTCGTCACCTCCACCGTCGTCGTCTTCTTCTTCTTCTCTGTCGCCTGCCTCTTCTTCCTCATCCTCCTTCTCCTTGTTGTTGTTATTCTCCTTTTTTGTCGTTATTGCTGCTGCCATCGTTATCATCGTCGGAAGAAGCAGCAATTCGACGGAAAAGGAGAAGATGAATGATGGCAGGAAGAAGAAGCGGGAATGCATGTTATAATGGTATTGGAGAAGCGCGTGAATGAAAAGAGCTTGGTTTGGCTTGATTGGTTAAAATAATTGGTTGTGTATAATTATTGTTATTATCATATAATAAAATAGAAACACCTAAAGATAAGAGTCGTTAATTAAAGTGTCATTTTACATCTAATTTGTTTGGTGTCTACAAATACAAACAAATTAGACACCAAACCAATTAAAAAAAAAGTCGACACCAAAAAAATTTAAAAATTATTATTGTTGATATATAGGTGAAAAATAAATAATTTAGAAGAATATTTTTAGGGTAAGATTATTTGTTCACATTTTTTTTAAATTAAGTCTAACGAAATTATTTATTTTTAAACTAAATAGAAAATTATTTTAATATAAAATATCATAAAAAAAATCAAAATAAATTTTTATTTGACATTAAAATTATCTTTTATTTAGCATGTAACAAATAACTTGATTGAATTTGGTTGGACAAAAAATATATATATATATATTATCTTTTATCAAACGTTAGTTATGAAATTGTAAATGTTATTCTCGGATGATATTCTAACTAAAACTATAAAAACATAATAATTATATATATATATATATATATGAATTAATCTTGGTGTACACCTCTTTTTGGTGTACATCTTCAACCAAGTTCTAAACGAATATATTTTTACTACTAGAACGAACTGATTTTTTAAAGCAAACGAACAGGTTTTTAACCTATTCGTGTCAACTATAAAATATGTTCGTTGTATATATAAATTTCTGTTCGTGTACGAATAGAATTTTACTACTAGAACGAACAGATTTTTAAAAGCAAACGAACATGTTTTAAAATCTGTTCATGTTAACTATGAAAATATGTTCGTTATATATATAAAAATTTATTCGTTTAGAACTTGGTTGGAGGTGTACACCAAAAAGAAGTGTATATGTACTGTTTTGAGTGCTAGCTCATGAGTCATATACATACATACGTTGATGTTAGTTAAATAAAATGTATGTAGTCAAATCCCAAATCAAATAGGAGCTGTATGTTTTAAATAAAGTCTTCATCACTTTCCTAATAACAGATTAAAGTATCTAATAAAAGCCTCTGATCTATTATATTCACCACCAATATATATTTGGTTTCCCATGCATTCATTCATCTCTCTTTAATTTGTGGACCTTGTTACTCGATCTTGCACATCTTCTTCTTCTTCTCTCTCTTTTTTATTCCTTCTTCCTTTATTTTGTTTCCTTCTTCTTCTCATGGTGGAAGTTACCTGCATCGGTAGCTTATGGAAAGCCTACAAAGCAATCATCAAAAGATGGTTACGCGGTCGTAAGAAAAAGCAGAGAGTTTCATCACCCTCAAAGAAAAACTGCAACCAATCCAACAACAACAACCAACTTCATCATAAGGTAATTATAAGGACATACATACATTTACACACAAAAAAGGGTTGTCGGCGATCTTGTTCATTTTTATTGATATTGTAATATCAATACATTTGATTTAGTTTAGCAATATGTTACCAAAATAAATTCAATATCTTCATAATAATAATAATAATTTAGGTTTTACATGATTATAACATATTTAGAATTATAACTTATTTTTCTAATTATTCTTCTAAATTTTCAAAAAAATTTTGAAATATTTACACTTTTAATGTTTTAAAGAATATTATTTATATTTAAAATATTTATTATCATTTATGTATTAAGAGTTTTAGAATTAAAATTAGTTGAGTCTAAATCAGCCTCTCCAAAATATTCCTTCAGGTCTAATATCCTAATATAATAATATTAGTTGAAAATGTTCGAAATAGAATTGAATTAGATGTGTCTAATTCAATTCAAAAAATAACTCATGAAATAATAGATGTCTCACATTTATAAACTTCAACATTATATATTCTTTGTAATTCATATACGTGCTAGTTGTAATATTTTAGGAAATAAGTTAGGTAGACTATGGAGTACCAAATTCCAGAGTTTTAAATCGTTGATTCCTATAAAAAATTGCTTTAAACCTTTCAATCAACGATTATAGACCCTAAAGTTAGGAACTCCAAAGTATACCTGAGTTACTTCCAATACTTTTTCCTATTTTTTTCTTGACAAAACTTCCAATACTTTATACATCTGTTAGCAACAATATACACGTCATAATAACAAACTTTTGTTCCTAGCGTAATGAAAATGTAAGAGTGATGTTTGTTGCAACAGGAACATTTTGATAAAGCTAAGAAAGGCGGTGGCAGCTGGAATGGAAGGAATGATAAAAGTAATGGTCCATCAAGAAGGAGTCTTAGAAGATCATGCTCATCAGTAGATTCACGTGGACATAGGTATAGTAGAAGCACTGAATCCATACACGCACCACTGGGATGGAGCAAAAGTGCGAAATTACAGACGCCACAACTCTCGAGAAGCGCCAGTGGTCGCAAGAGCTTCTCTTGTACTATCATGTATTCCAGTTCTTCTGGGATGCTCAAACCCCAACCCATCGAGATGATTGTGGAGTGCACCCTTGAGCAGTTGTTCCATGGATGCAAGAAGAAGTTCAAGATCACAAGAGATGTCATCAATTATACTGGGTTTGTATTTCTATTTCTTCTTCCCAATCTTCACAAATCTATCAATAGGGTTTGAGAAATATAGATTTTATATGAAACATTAATTAAAACTAGGTAACCAATAAAAATTCAGTCAATATCAGCCAACAATCTAAATTGGATGTTCTATTTCTTTAGGTTTTGAATATTCTATTTATAGGTTTCGGATGTTCTATTTCTTTTGGTTGATTGTTTGTTGATTTAGGTTTTGGATGTTCTATTTCTTTCATTGTGAACGTTCTATAAATAATGATTACGGATGTTCTAATTTTTTTGGGCTGATATTTTGGTTAAAAAAATATTTGTTACCTATATAAGGAAAAATATAGGTAACCAACAATTTTCTAACTAATAAATTAGCCAATAAAAAATATAACATTTGAAACTACTATTTATAGAACATCCACAATGAAAGTTATAGAACATCCGAAACCTAAAGCAACCTCAGCTAACTTTATATTTCTTGAACATCCGAAACTTAAAAACAGAACATCCGAAACATAAAAAAATAGAACATTCAATTTAAGTTATTGGCTAATGTTGGCTGATTTTTTTTATTTTTGGTTATCTAATATGATTGTTTTTCTAATTAATAACTACTTAACAATTTAACAACTTCTAGACAAAAATGTTTGAGAAATAAAAGAGGTGCAAAGCTAAAATTATTTTATTTTTGTATTTTTTAATTATTATGTGAATAATTAAAAAATATTAATATAATAAGTATACAATTATAAATGTTATAAACTTATAAAAAAATATATAAATGCTATAAACATAAAATTATAAATATTAAATTTAATATAATAATTTTTTAGTTATTGTCTTTATGAAATTGTTATTTTTAAAATACAACTAACACCATGTATAATTTTAGATGTATATTTATTTTGTCCAATTAAATTTAACTGAGCCATTTATTATAGATTATATACAAGATTATTTTAATGTCTAATAAAAGCTTGTTTATGTGCTATTTTTTGTGCTATGTGATGTTGAAATAATTTTTTATTTAGAAAGAATAAATGCCTTAATTTTTTTATTTATCAAAAATATGTTGGGGAGAAAATTCGAACTCATCTACTAAAAGAAAAGGACAATGTCATTTAAGTTATAACTCATTGATAAAAATAAATGCCTTAATTGAATTTACTCATTGTATGATTGGATAAAATAAATTTACATTTAGCACGACTAGGAAGCATGTCACAATTCTACCGCTTCGATCATTTTAACCAATAATAACTCTTATTGAGAAATTAATCCCTCATAAAAGATAAATCATCTTGACTCTTGAATCTTGATAACATCTTAATAGTTATGTTCTTGATTTTTATGGTGTACAGGGCAATCTGTCAAAAAGAAGAAACGGTAACATTAGATGTAGAGCCTGGATGGAGGACAGGTACAAAAGTTACATTTGAAAATTTCGGGAATGATAGAACCGATGTAGGCCAAGACATCATATTTTCTATTTGGGAGAAAAAGCACCAATTATTCAGAAGAGAAGGTGATGATTTGGAATTGGTGGTTGAAATTCCTTTGGTAAAAGCACTCAGTGGTTGCACAATACCGGTGCCATTGTTGGGTGGAGAAGAGATGAACTTGAATTTTGAACAAGAAATCATATACCCTGGCTTTGAGAAAGTAATCTCTGGCCAGGGCATGCCAATTTTCAGTGATGATAATAAAGACAAGAGAGGAGACTTGAGAATTAAATTTCTTGTTGAGTTTCCAACATATCTCACTGATCAACAACGGGCTGAGGTTGTTAGCATATTAAAAGAGTAGTCTTGATTCATCTCCGGAATTTTTATTTTATGTTATTTTATTCATTCATTCATTTTATTTATTTAATTATCTGTATTGAATAGATTAAGTTTCATTTATCAGGTAGGTTAAGATTTGAGAATGAGAAAGGTGTGCATTTGTAACAGTAGCAGAAAAAGAATTCAATATTTTTGCTTACAGATACTTTAATTTATCTGCTTGTTTTTTACATAGCCACACAAAGGTTCTAGAAAATCATACACAAGAAATTTGCTATCTCAAGCACAAGCCTGGCTTATTGATTGATAAAGAAAAGAATATTACACATTCCAAAAACACAAAGTGGAAATAACTTTAAAAAAAGATTAATTTAAGGTACAAATATATGGAGACAAATTAAGCCTAGGAGGACATTCCCAAAAGAGCACGAATTATGTTAAGAATGCTACCACCAATGAGTGCCTTCATAACTCTCAGTTTTGTGTCTGTGTATGGTGGATACCTTAGTGATGCGTCTCCACCAAAACCACGAGAAAGAACTGCTTTCTTGTGAGTAAAAGCTTCAAAGGAGAACCTTCCATGGTATGAACCCGTTCCACTGTCTCCTACTCCCCCAAATGGCAATGAGGGAACAACAAGCTGCACCAGGAAAAAAAGAACAAAACAGAGATGAACAATATTCTCACTTCATGCATTGATTGAAAAAGATTATTATGAAGAAAAGACAAATGAACATTAATTACATGTAAGGCAATGTCATTGATAAGCATGCCCCCTGCAGAAACATTCATCACAAAATGCTCCTTCAGCTTCTTGTTGTTTGTAAATATATATGCAGCCAGAGGCTTTGTTCTTGAATTGATGAAATCAAAACTTTCTTCCAATTTATTCACCTGTTACCCAAACAAGTATCATCATTATTGACCTTCCAAAGAAGCATATAACAATTACTATTACAGATTGAAGATTATATCATATAAAACGGTTATTTAGGTGCCTTGGTTAAATTATTCCTACCGTGATGATTGGAAGCAATGGACCAAATATCTCTTCACTCATGATCAGAGAATCATGTGGAACATCCAATAGTAAAGTGGGAGCAATCCTCCTGCAATTCAAGTGATTCAAGAGAATCCTGGTGTCAATATATATTACAATTTCACAGATGCTATGAAGTTAAAGTAAAATTGCAAAATGGGTACTTACAATTTGCTCTCATCTTTTTCGCCTCCATGAACAATCTTGCCGGAAACCTTCTCGTCATCCAAGAGCTTCGCTAAGCGAGTAAAGTGGTTGTGACTCACAATTCTGGAGATATCTTTTGATTCCAACGGATTCTTTCCGAAAAAATTCTCTAACTCAGTCTTCAGAGTATCCACCTAGAAATAGCAAGCACCAAATACAATAAGCAATGAGAAATATCATCCTTAATCATCATTTTAACCTCCTCCTAAGTCTTAAACAAGGAATATTTCGGTTACTCTCTTATGATTTCATTACTTGTAGTATCAGAATAAATCATACCAACTTAGGAGCAAAGTCTTTTGTTGTGATAACATAATCTGGAGAAACACAGGCTTGTCCATTGTTGAGTCCCCACTTGCCTGAAATTAAGCGTCTAGCCGCTACCTAGTAAGATACAAATCAAATTTGAGTCAAGAATGAGATGCAATAAGGCCTAAATGATAGCATGTTACTGAAGAAAGATCAAAAGCTTGGCCAATGAACAATGATCATACCTGTAAATTGACATCTGAATCAACAACTGCTGGACATTTTCCTCCAAGCTCCAGAACAACAGGTGTAAGGTGTTTTGCAGCAGCAGTCATGATTATGCGTCCCACTCTTCCATTACCTAAAAATTCAAGAATTGATCACGATAAGAAGCATGCACTATCTTGAATGAGACACTATAAGATTGTTTTTGGTGAATGTTTATACAAATTCATTAACAGAGAAAATTAGGTAAATTTTGTCCCAGAATGAAGATATTCTATCCTCAGACTATTACCAAACAAGGCCTAAGAAACTTCATCCAAGGAAATTGGAATAATGACAAGGGAAAAATGAAGAACCTGTGTAGAAAATCTTGTCCCACTTTTGATCCAAGAGTGCGGTTGTTTCATCAACTGCTCCTTCAACAACTCTGACACATGAGTTATCCATGTACTCTTGTAACAGTTTAGCCAGCAGTGATGAAGATGCTGGAGCAATCTCTGATGGTTTTAGAACCACAGCATTACCAGCTGCAATGGCTCCAACAACTGGATCAAGAGACAACACTGGAAAAAGAATATAAAAATATGTAAGTAATAATGTAATCGTCACTATAGGTTGTTACTTGTTAGTATCAAACAAATTAAAAAAGTTCAACTGAATAATAATAACTTACAAATTGGATAGTTCCATGCAGAAATGACTAGCACAACCCCAAGTGGTTCAGGTACTATTTCAGCTGAAGAAGGAAAAGTTGATAGTGAAGATTTAACCTGAATTGAAAAGGAGAAAGGAAATTCATGTCATAAATCAAATAAACTGCATAACCAATAAGCCATGTTGATAATCAATATCCATGTCAGAGTAAGTAATTCAGATTAAGTGGGAAAAAGAACAGTTCAGTTCTGATGTGCTAGTGAGGTATAATATAATACCTTCTCTGGCTTCATCCATTGTTTCAATTCCTTCAATATGACTTCACATGAGTTCTTAAACATTCCAATCTGCAAATATAAACAGGGAAATTAGAATTTTCCTCCACATTGTCCTTGTCAAAAGTTTCAAAATATGTTTGCCATAGTAGCAAGTATGAGTGTATCACAAGTTGAAGTTAACGTGTAAGAATTTAACAAAGATTTTAGTATCTTGGATACAATAGATTGGTGTCTTTTTCCAATTACTGCAAAAAAAGAAAGACAGTGCTAAAACTGGACATGCCACCCGCTTACAAATAAGCATTAAGCAACATATAATAAGACAAAAATTCAAAAAATTATTACAGGCTTGGCTTTAGAATTATTAAACTTAATTCATTCAACTTAATTTATTTGCAACGTGATTGGTAGACAAACCAACTTATTATTTAAATTTTGGACTTATAGCTTTCCAGGCATCTTAGCTTGGATTTAGTGGTAATAAATAATACGGAAAGGCTGGATAACCAGCGAATTTATTTTACACTAGCCAGCCAAAATAGCACCATGTTATCAATGTGTAAAATGCACTTTTCAGTGTATTTGAATTTTTTTTAATTACCAAAAAATATACTTGGTGATTATGTTATGGCTAAAAATAGTATATTGTGCCCTTCATATAGCACTACTCTAAAATTAAAAGCCTATATGAATTAAGAAGAATTAACAGAATCTATATGATTTTTTTTTAAAAAAAAAGCCTTAATAACACGGTGATATATACTAAAGGAAGGTTTTTCGGTATATCTCAAAAAATGAGATATACCATATTTAATCGCTTTTTAGCTGTTGATCTTTATTATATATTAATTTTATAATTAAAATCAATTAAAATCAACTGCTAAAAAACAATGAAATACGATATACCTCACTTTTTGAGATATATTGAAAAACTTTTCTATACTAAATATAATCATGAACTAACCCTCAATCCAGAAACTATATTTAAATCATGCTTTAATAATGTGGACCACTTAATAATTAATATAGTAGAACGTGAATGAAGAGTAATCATAGTTATACTTTAACTTTAAGAAAACGAATAGAGTTTTTTTATTATTTATTTTTTCTAAGAAGTAGAAGAAAGGAAAGTAGATGAGTAACTATATCCATATCCATATCCATATATACATAATTTTATCAACTCATAATTTTATATATTATTTGCCAAGAATTTTTTTCCTTATAATTCCAGTTTCTAGTAATACCAAGTACTTAAAATTTATAGTAATATATTTAAAGATAATTATAACTTTTTTGGTGACTAGATAATTATAAATTATAATTAAAAATATGTACTGAGAAATAATATACATAACTTATCCATTAATTAAGCTAGTAAAAATGATTTTGAGGTGAAGAATTTGAGTAGAATATAGATATAGAAGATGTTAAGTTGAAGAAGCATTTATTGCAAATCTAACACACATGCATCGACGATGGAATATTTTAACCAAATGATACAAAATAAGAGAAAACTAACCAGATTTTAAAGAAGTAAGAGAAAGAAAAATTGAGCATAAGAGAAGAGAATGGAAATTAAAGTGAATGAAGAAATGATGACCTCGTAGACGACGGTTTCGAGCGGTGGCTTGGCGAGATCGGAGAGAAGAGCGTCGATGATCTGTTTCTCGTTATCAGTAACCATCTTCAACAGTGCCTTCACCTGCGACACTCTCCACTCGTAGCTTCTCGTCTTTCCAGAACCGAAGCTCCCTCTTAGCTCCTTCACCAGCATCGACGCCGCTTCTCCGTCAAACACCGCCATCTTCTTCTGTGACGACTCCATATAATCGATCTTTTCTTCTTCAAGTCCTTCTTTGTCTTTTTCTTTTCAATTTGATTTGAATTTCGGTGAGATGAGATAAGGAATAAAAAGTAAGTTTTAATTTGTTTGTTAATTCTGTTGGTGAGAGAAGTGGCGTGGCGAGAATTCTAATTTATAGGGGGAATGCGTGAACGCTATGTCCAAGAGTTTGGACGGTGTACGGTGGCGATGGTCAGAGCGTGTATGTCGTTACACAAGCAATTTTCTTATTTGGCACCCGCCGTATTATAAATTATAAAATGCTTTTATAGATCACATTTGTGATTTGAATACTTGCATCATTTAAACGTAAGAGTGCGCTAATCAATACATTATTATGTCATTTTCTATCCAATAACATACCAATAAATTTAAAATTTAGATTAAGAGTTGATAAAAAAGAATTAGTTAAAATAATAAAAAGTTGGTTTATTTAGCATTTATTAATATAATGTTAATATAAAATAATTTTATACGTATATTAGATCAATAACGTTACCTCAATAAAAATAATTACTTTTTATATTAATCAAGTAAATGAATATTCAAAAGAATGATGTGAAAATATTTTTCAATGTTAATGTATTACAATTAAACTTATTATTAGTTCCTGTTAGAATAATTGTATATAATTTTGAATGCAGTAACTTTATAATTATAAGATATTATATGTAACTAACAAAAATTTGATTAACATTAGCTAATAATTCAAAAATTTTAATTTTATTATATTTCAGATGATCTATTTCATTATATTTTGAATAATTTGTTTTATTAAGTTTTTTAATATTTTGTTATATTAAATTTTAAATGATCTGTTCATTAAATTTTAGATAATTTGTTTCTAATAAAAGAAATTTGACTAACTATTAGTCACTCTTTACTTATTAGTTATCAATATTTTTTTTTCTCTAAATTAATATACATGTATAATAATGATGTATATATTGATTTAGAAAGGATAAGTTTACAAGTTTTTTTTTAAAATCAAATAGAACTCAAATCAACTTAACAGAAACTTTTCCACATACATTAGTAAGAGAAGAAGGAGGAGCTCAGAAGAGAATATACATTAAAAGAAGATGGACTTACATTGGTCACAAAAATGACTTGCTAATATAGTATTTATCATATTGAGTACTATTATTATATTACTGACAAGCAATATTAAATAATAACATAAATTATATTATTTATTATTAATTAATTCTTTGACTTTTAAATGGCGATTATATTACAAGCAATATAATTCAAAATATCTCTCTAGATAATCTAAATGCTCTCGTAAATTGTCATATTATTCATAAGATTTTTTTTTCTTGTTTGACAAGATAGATGCTCTTGATTTATATGTATAAAAGTTTAAATTAAAAATGATTTGTACAAATATAGAGTTATTTTTTTAATGACTAAATACTAAGTATCTCAGAAAAGTAAAATTTTGAGTCAGTATGTATAAAACCTTTTAATATAAATTAAAGAATAAATATTTCTATCGGTCCTGAATTTTTTTTTTTTTAACAAGGTACCCTTTAATGAATCGAAACTTTCAGAGCGGCTCCTAAGCAATTAAAGATCAATTTGTCTCATTTTTTAATTGCTTAGAAATCGCTTTGAGAATTTTAATTTATTAAGGGGTGCCTGTTCAAAACGAAAAAGTTCAGGAACCAAAAATGGTGTTTACTCTAGATTAAATAGATTAAAGTAAATTAGAAGAAAAAGAATATTTGTAACCTTATTAGTAAATCTACCTATTTATTTATCTATATTTTAATCCTTAAATTTAAATTAAATTATTTTTTTAATGGAAACTTCTATTCTTGAATCTCCATTCGGCATAACTATAAGAGGGAGTTAAAGTTCGGATCTGAAAAAAAAATCCCAAATCAATATGGCTTAGCGTGTGTAATTTTGTGTTTTAACTTTTAATTCCATAACAACGTAACATTAGCGGGAAAATATAGAAAAAGAAAAAAGAAGAATATGTTATTCTTCTTTTCAACAGCTGCTCATTTTATTTTCCCTCAACTTATACAATGATCTGAAAAGACATACAATAATGAACACAAATTTTCCTAGTGAAAAGGACTACTTTATTTGCAAATTTGTCAACTTCGCTTTGGAACGAGAAAAGGTTATGTAGAATAATTAATGCCTAATCAATTATAAGTTGAACAACATTGACTAGCTACAGCTTTTAAATTATTATTCATGTTCACATTATCTTGTAGTTTCTAGCCCGTTCTAATCTATATAAGAAAACGATAAAATAAGGAATGACAAATTATAGGCTTTTTTTTTTTTTTAATATAGTTTTAGAATTAGTGTTATACCTTAATATGATCATTTACGATTTATTTATACATTTATAGTTTTTATGAAAATCGCAACCTGCGTTTTTCAAAAAACATACTGCTTTTTAAAAAAACGTAGTATGCAATTTTCACAAAAACCATAGATATGTAAATAAATCGTGAATGACTATAATATGATATATCACCAATTCAAAAATCATATTGAAGATAATTTCTGCAAATTATACATTTATACCTGCATTATTTTTTATGTATATTTATTTGAGTTTAATTTTAATTTATTAATATAAGCATGAGATCATCTAATTAATTAAATTTATACTTTTAAATAATTTCTTAAGTAGATGATTTACAATTTGTTAATCTTACTAATATAACAGTATACGATTAATTATTACTTTTCCTAGTATTACAAAAAAATTATTTATTTTATAATCTAAAATTATCATATTTAGCTCAATATTTATAATTTTATATAAATAACACCTATGGTTATATATTTACAATATTTAATGAATAAAAATAGAAGTTTAAAAAAAATCATGTCTAATAAACTATAACCATCAATTTTTTTTTTCTATGTTTCCATTATGCCTCCCAGACACGTTCAGAATATTTTATCCTGGAATGAGGTTTTTTACAACTACATCTTGAGGGGTCGGTCAATGATTGGTTGCCAACCACGGCCGTGGCCCATCCAGCTTGTGTTTTCGTGAAAAAAGAAAAAAATCGAGTAAACAACAATGTTTTCTTATTTGAGCATCTCAATTCTCAACTCTCAAGTCTCACCAAACTTGGCCTACTCCGGGGTCGGAGAGTAGGGATCACCATCCACCATTCTCGTTTCTCAATAGTTCTCAATTTGGAATTGTTGCACATCTACGTCACTATTCACCGATCACATGTGTGTGTTCTTATTCAGCACGACACAAGATCGAACTGAATAAGGCAACGGATAACCAGCTGTCTTTTCTGGAAAAACACCCTTTCAATTTTAACAAGTGAAGATAAATACATCGTCTTCACTTATTAGAATTTTTCGAAAAACAAACAAGAGGTTATTGGCTTCATTTTTACTATCGCTTTTCTTTTTTTTTTTGAAAAAAATACAAGAACTTTGTTTTATATATATATATACACGTAAAGAAAAAATCTTTGGAACTAATATTAGAAAGATAATATGAAATCAATATTATTTTTTCTTCTTTTCTCTCATCCATTTTATTACTCACTATTTTTCTAATTACACTTATTGACTCCCTATTATCCCTCTAACATTGATTCCCTAGCATTACTCTTACGCAAAAAGATAGAATTACATAATCAACACATTTTATTAATTTTAGCCATTAAAATCAATCAGTATTTTGTAATTGATTAAGATAAAATAATTCAAATATAAAATGAAATACTATTCATATAAAAATGTGATAATGGCTAGATTTATGGCCAATTTAATACATTTTGCTCGCCATATAGTTTTTTCCTTAGGCAAAATATGACTAACCAGGTTGTGATTTGTGCAAGTGTTTAATACTTTAATTATTGTTAAGTATTTAATTGGCCTTTCAAAAATTAAGATAGGATATTTTGATTTTCAACGAACATATACTATGTAGCCCAAGCAAACAAAGGTTCAACCACAGTATATAGTCATTCATTTACTTTAACCATTCACTAATTAGTTTTTTAATATTTGGCTGCAATAGTTTTTCTTTGATTTTTAACAATTTTTTATTAGTATAAAATTTTGACCAATTTAAACATTTACGCTTAATTATTTGCGTGTCAACTTATGAATATTAATCTAAACCTATATTTAAGACTCGCCTAGTTCAACTCGTGCTTTTATCTAGGTGTAGTTTCATTAATTTGTGACTGAGATTAAGGTTGGAAAACTGAGATTGAGAATTTAAGATTGAATTAAGTTTATTATTATATTTGGTTTAAAATTTGCTAGGATACAGAAATCGAGAGATAGAGATTAAATTAAGTTGATAGAGGAATAACATAAGTTAGTAATAAAAACTTTAATATTAAATAATGATATTTAAATAAATTTTTTTTTTTAAAGTTTCAGTTTCCGTTTTAAGTCCCTCAGTCTCGACTATTCGAAAGTAATGAAAAATCTCTACCAATCAAACACAATGCTAAATGATACCTAAATTGTTAAAACATGTGATTAATGGATTATGTTTGTGAAAGTTTATCCTATATGCTGCCAAGCTGCATTTGTATGCTCTAATAATAATTGTGCGTGTACGTAGATATTGTGGCAAAACCAAACTTGAGGAGCATCTGTGTTCAAAATTAGATGAGTGTACTGTACGTCTTTCCTTTTTGGGTAGGGTTGGTAGCGTTCGGCAAAATGACTATACCAGAAGTGTTATTATTATCTGGTTTTTGTTTTGATGATAATTATCTTTTGCAACATCTTCGGTCTCTCAGTGTCTCTTTCTTTCCCCCGTGCCTCCTTCTCCTTCTCAATGGTGAGAACGACGCTATGTACCGAACTCTGTCAACCTGCAGCCTGTAGGTAAGTGTGTGTTTGTTTTATTTAAGAGATATTAATAACATTATAAAGAAAATAGTTAATAATTAGTTAATTTTATATTTTTAAATGATTAAAATTAAAAAAAATAAAATACTAAATTCAAAAAAATTATTGACTAAATTTTTATTAATTATATAATATTGTTTCTAATAATACTAATACCCTAAACCAAAAGTGGAGCTTAATGTGGGCAATGGGGAGACATTGCCTTCAAAATATTGATAAAAACTTTAATAATTCTACTAATAATAAACACAAGTAGCTTTGGTAGTTTTCTTAATGGAAGAAAAGTTGAATCATGCGTGTTCAATACCTATCCTGCTCAATTTTTTCACATTCATTTATTTTTCTTTACTTTATTACTCATTCAATGTTTCTGACTTTCTTTCATTCATCATTTATTTTTTTTAATAGTAAATCTTATATCTATATAACCATTTAATCAAATCTTATTATATTATAAAAAAATAAACCTTATTATATTCTGACATTCTATATAATAATATACTACACTCAAATAAAAAAATTTATAAAATGCACAAAATTACAAATCAGATACGACTATATACAAATCTGAATTGTAATAATAAATTATATACTTTAACTTATTTAATTTAATATTATTTTATGTGATATCAATTTTTTAATTTATCTTTTATATTATACAAAAATAATTAATAAGTAATAATCTTATTGTATTTGTATAGACCAATAAAAAAAATTTAAGTTGTGATTCTCAAATATATTTAAAGTAAAGTTTTAAGCAAATATATATCTTGTATATATGTTTGAGAAATTGGATAATTTTTTTTTATCCATATCTGATTTAATATTATTTTATATTTTATTGGTTTCTTAATTGAATTTGTTTTTTTTATTTGTTATTTTTGTTTTAACATGAATAACTATATCGATTCTACATAAAAAGAAAATTGGCTCCCCAAAAAAAATTTTCAAGTTCCGCCCGCTACTATCAAGAACAGTGTTGTTTTTATTTTGCTAGGGTTACAAATCATCTTCTCCACAGGGGTTGCCGCCGCCGTCTCCCATGGCTAGGCAGCGGTGGCCCCAGGCTTTTCTTCCAATTAGTTTCCTCTTCGTTCAGCTTTTCCCTTTGCTTGAGTGTTGTGTGTGTTTTGCTCGTTTGGTTTCTCTATGAGATCTGCAACAATGTTATAGACCCAGACCAAGTAGATCGTGTCCGACCAAGTGTAAATCATGTTACAATATATACATGCAATGTTTATTTGTTTAGATTTTGATAAATGACAACCATCAAAGAATTTGAAGATAAGCATTGAAAGCAAACATCAAAAGATAAGAAAATCAAATCCACGAAGATTGAAGAACAAGTTTAAAATCATAGATTTTAGGTAATTTCTTGTTAAGGACCAAATGATATTATTTCTCACACACACACTTAAAAATATGTTTTAAAGTGTTGGTTTATGATAAAATATGCTTTGGAATAAATGGTTTTCAGTAAAAATGCTTTAAAAACTCGATTTTGGGAAAAACCAAGCCAAAGCATCGATGCTTCTGCTAGAAAATCATGTTCTTGGCAAATCCAGGCCAAAGCATCGATGCTCAAGGTCAAGCATCGATGCTCAAGGCCAAGCATCGATGCTTTTATGAAACATCGATGCTAAATCAGCGTAAGAAATTCCCAAAGTACGAAAACATCGATGCTAGGGTGTGAGCATCGATGCTTTGGAGCTAAATTTCAAAAATTGCTTATAACGGACACTGAAACATCGATGCTCTGCATCAAGCATCGATGCTTTACATTAAAAATGTCTAAAACGGCTAGTTTTAACAAAATGGCTCCACCCCACCTAATGTATAACGTCTCTATGCTTTTGGGTGGCTATAAATAGATGGTTTAAGAGCCTAAATGATACACAACAACAATTCTAAGCTTTCCCATCTTCAAACTTCAATTCTATATTAATTTCAAAGTGTTTTATTCACATATTTGAGAGATATTCTTGTTTGGTTCATAGAGCTTATTTTGTAATCATCTACACTCCTTGTGAGTTACCAAATTTCTATTACCTTCAATTGTAAGATAAGAGATTTGTTCTCTTATTGGTTGAGTTGAGAGATTAAACACTATAATCGATTAGATAAACACTCAAGGTAAATTCTTGAAGTTGTGATTACTTCGAGTGGAGTGTGTTATTGTAAAATCGTGAGGTGTTAGGATCTAAGACTCAAGGTTGTAAACGGTTTATCAAGCACCTTCAAGCTTGGTGATAGTTGAACTTCTCAATTGTGAATTGAGAAAGAAGTGGGCGTAGGCACGAGTTTCGCCGAACAACTATAAATTGTGTATTGTATTTCTATCCTTCATCTTTTATATTCAAGTTATTTATATTTAACAAGTGTATTTGCAAAGTAAAAGATCCTTGTAAGAACGTAAGTTTCGCCTTACGCCGTTGGAAACATACTAAGCAAAACTCTTGAGTTGTTTAAATTTAAAGTTATTTTCTATTCCGCAAAAATTTATAATTGTTGTTTAAACACTCAATTCACCCCCCCTTGAGTGTTGTGCTTATTGACTTTCACCAAGAAGCACGACAGTGAGTTTTGAGTGTTGCGGGTCAAGGGTAGGTGGTGCGACATCGACAGGCCGGATCTGGTGCTCTGATCCGATGGTTGAAGCAATGAAGCGGCGTTGAGGAAGCGACGACTCGACGAAGCTTGGAGCTCCCATCGGAGACCTTTTGCTTCCCCTGAAGCTTAGTCGAGGGTGGTTGGTGTCCAGATCTAGAGGAGGTGGATGTTGACGTCGGTAGGGTTGGTGAATTCGGTGGTGAGACCGAGTAGGCGGTTGGTGTTTTCATTTTCAGTGTTTTCTGTTTTCTGAATTTTGTGAAGGAAAAAGTGAAAACAGCAGAAAACATGATTTTATTGTTTTCACTTTTTTCTTCACAAAATTCATAAAACACGGGAAATAAAAACAGAAAATGAAAATTCAAACCAAATGCACCCTTAAATTCTATGGATCATTTATGTGTGTCGAAAGAAATTTCTTCAACTGTGAAATAGTGATTAAAAGAGTCAGATGATTATTGATTATGAATTTTATAAAAGAGATAAATTTCATATTTGCATTATATGTGGCATATTGCTTAGATTTTGAAAAAAGTGAGACATTGAAAAATATGACTAATTTACATTTAGATTATGTGGTGGTTGAAAAACCTGAATAAGAAGGATTTATACAGGGTGCTCTATGCTGCAAGAGGTTTAAATATGTCTTGAATTGTTAGTGCGATAGAATAATCATAATGAATATATCACAGTAAGAATGAGTATACAAAAATTAACAAATTAAGATATAGATTAAATAAGTTTAAGTATTGACTTGTTTTTATAGTAACAGCTCGGATCGAACAATTACTTGGAATTATGAGAGAAAGGAGAGTAACGAAAATAAAGTTATTATTTTGCAAGAGGTTGTTGTTGAGTCGAAGGGTGCTATGGAGCAAAGTGGTTCTTTGGCAGTAAATGAATCTGTATGTTCATCTGGAGTAGGAATTTTTTAGGCTATAAATATGAAGTTTCATGATAAGCAACCTGACTCGAAAGGTAAGGAGGAAGGAGTGAATCCAATGGAGATGCTTTCTGAGTCATATATGGGAGTACAATGATCAATTTCGATAATTAAGATCGACTCGGGGGTCTCTGATGATGAAGAAGATTTTATGTTTAGCTTAAAAGAGCTTAATGAGGCTCTTGAGTTGAAAAGAAGAGCAGCAAAGAAAAAGGAGAATGAGCGTAAGAGTAGGTCCAAAAAGTTAAAATTATGAAGAATTTATATTGTTTGGTGCACCGCAAGGTGAGTTTGTGGAGTAAATGATTCTAATTTTAAGAGTTGGTTATAATTTGAAGATGGTGTGTTTTTGGAGTGGAGAAGTGTATGATGAGTATTTTCTTCCAACTAAGTGATATTTTTTGGTGCTAATCTTTGGGTGGAAGATTTTTGGTTGCTTGTGTGTGCGGCTTTCATATTTCTGGTTCAAGACTTATGAGCTTGATTAAACATTGAATAGAGGTGTTAGAAACAAGAGAGTAACCTAAAGTCAATGTAATCTGAGTATTCTGAATTGTGAAATATACAATGTACAAAGGGCTATTTATAGGTGCTAGAGGAATCAAAGTAATAAAGACGTAATATCACAAATGATTTTAACTGATCCTAATTTACTCCTAATTACACTCTAACATAAATACAAAATATGCTAACTAATGCTAATTGATTCTAATTCCTAATTATACTCTAACATCCCCCCTCAAACTCAAGTGGGAGCTAAAGATACCATCTTGAGTTTGGATACAAGAGTCTGAAATCGAGTAGGATGACGAGCCTTTGTGAAGATATCAGCAATCTGATCCAAAGTCCCAACAGGTATGAGACGAACAGCATCAATAAGGAGACGTTGCCTAACAAAGTGACAATCAATCTCAATATGTTTGGTGCGTTCGTGAAAAACATCATTATGGGCAATCTGAATAGCACTGCGGTTGTCACAAAAAATATCAGTCGGGGAAGACTGAGGAACACTTAAGTGTTCAAGAAGCCAACGAATGGAGACAACCTCGGCAGTGGTGTCTGCGAGAGCACGGTATTCAGCTTCGGTACTCGAGCGCACACTGAAAGTTTGCTTCTTAGCTCGCCAGGAGATGAGAGAGTCACCAAGAAACAAACAATAGTCAGTAGTAGAACGACGATCAGTAGGATCGCCAGCCCAATCAGCATCAGAATATGCTTGCAGGAGTAAAGACGATTGAGCAGAAAAGTGAAGACCATGAAACAAGGTGCCCTTGATGTAGCGCAGAACACGAAGAACTGCAGCATAGTGAGTAGTGCGAGGAGCCAACAAGAACTGGCTGAGAACATGAACAGGATAGGTGATGTCTGGTCGTGTGACAGTCAAATAAACAAGACCTCCAACTAACTTCCGATAAAGAGTAGGATTATCCAAAACAGTGCCATTCGTTGGGGTAAACCGAACATTAGGTTCAAGAGGAGTAGACTCAATACGAGCATCTGTAATGCCAGCTCGATCAAGAAGATCTGAAGCATACTTAGCTTGAGAGAGATAGATCCCATCATCTGAAAATATAACTTCAAGTCCAAGAAAATAATTGAGAGAACCAAGATCTTTCATCTCAAAAGTGCGGTGAAGGGACGCTTTAAGATCAGAGATATCATCAACATCATCTCCAGTAATGATCATGTCATCAACATACAGAAGTAGAAGAACAACCCCACGTTCACTTTTACGAATGAAGAGAGCATTCTCATGAGGACTGCAGCAAGTGAAACCAAGATTTAAAATAGTGGTGCTGAACTTCTCAAACCATTCACGAGGAGCTTGCTTAAAACCATAAAGTGCCTTTCGAAGGAGACAGACTTTGTCAGAAGGACAAGGATATCCCGGGGGTGGTTTCATATAGACTTTCTTCTTTAAATCACCATTAAGGAAAGCATTCTTCACATCCATCTAACTGAGAGACCATTTTTTGACTGCAGCAATGGCAAGTAGAGCTCGAACAGAAGTAAGGCGAGCAACATGGGCAAAAGTCTCTTCATAATCAATACCATACTCCTGCGTGCAACCTTGAGCAACCAATCGTGCCTTATAACGATCAATGGAACCATCAGACCGAGTCTTGATCTTGTACACCCATCTACTACCCACAACATCTTGATTAGAAGGAGTATCGACCAAGTCCCAAGTATGTGCTTTGTCAAGCGCTTGGATTTCTTCCTGCATAGCTTGCCGCCACTTTGGATTGGTGGATGCTTCTCGAAATGACTTAGGTTCATGGTGATTAAGAATAGTAGAGAAACAATGATAATCAAGAAGATGAGGAGGTTGATTTCTTACCCTAGTAGGACGTGTGGAGGAGGGAGGCATGACAGTAGGAATAGGAGCATCGTCCGGTCTGGAACCATCGGGAGATGGAAAAGGCGGATGAATAGGAGGCTCAGAAGGCGGATGAATAGGAGGCTCAGAAGGCGGATATGAGAAAGAACCTTTAGTATCATCACTAGGAAAAAGATCAACATTGGGATTAGTGAAAACGGTGAATGGGTAGAAGGGATGGACTCAAAAGTGGAGAAACTAGAGAACATGTGATGTTCCCAGAAGACAACATGACGAGATATACGAATACGTCTAGAGAAAGGATCCCAACATCGATAACCCTTATGTTCATTGCCATAACCAAGAAAACAACACATGCGAGCACGGGGTTCAAGTTTAGTATGTTCATGAGGCTGAAGAAGAACAAAACAGACACAACCAAAAACACGAAGAGAGCTGTAATCTAGAGAGGAATGATAAAGACGCTCAAAGGGAGTAATGTTACCAAGGATAGAAGAAGAGAGTCTATTGATGACATGAACAGCAGTGAGAACAACTTCACCCCAAGTATGCTCAGGACAAGAAGAAGAAAGAAGAATTGCACGAACAGAGTCAAGAATGTGACGATGTTTTCGTTCAGCTCTTCCATTTTGCTGAGAGGTACCATGACAAGAAAACTCAGACAATGTTCCCTGTTCGGCGAGAAAATTTAAAAGTTTGGAGTCACGATATTCCATAGCATTATCACGACGAAGAACTTTAATGTTCTTTGAAAATTGAGTTTTAACCATAGTAGCAAAGTTAATGTAAAGCTGAGGCAGTTCATGACGATTAGCCATCAAATAGACCCAAGTAAACCGTAAATAATCGTCAATGAATACCACAAAGTATCTAGCCCCTCCCATAGAAGCAGTAGGAGCAGGACGCCAAACATCAGAATGAAAAAGATCAAAAGGAGAACCAGCAAGAGAAGAATTGTTATGAAAGGATAAAGCTGACTGTTTAGCAGTCTGACAAGAAATGCAATCAAAAGACTCATTACCAACATGACCTAAAACTCCCTTAGACAAAAGAGGACGCAATTTCCCTAAGGAGCTGTGAGCAAGACGGCGATGCCACAGGTGAAAAGTAGAAGGAGAGGAAATAGCACAAAGATTTGTAGAAGGAACATTAAGATTTTCCAGCTCAAATAACCTTCCAACCTTACGTCCAGTCCCAATGACCCGTCCCGTCCGACGATCCTGCACACGACAACCAGAGACAGAGAAATGGACATCAAAACCAAGATCAACAAGTTGACCAACAGAGATAAGATTAAAGTTTAACTTGGGAATTAAATAAGTATCAGGGAGATTAAGGTGTGACTGTGAAATGAGACCCTTATGAGTAGCATGCAAGAGGGAACCATCAGCGCTGTTGATAGAACGTGCATGTGTAGTGGTAGTCAAAGATGAGAAAAGAGGACACGAAGAAGACATATGATTAAAACAACCAGAGTCAAAATACCATTTAGAATTACCTGGAGAGGTGGAAGAGCAGCAAAGGTACTACCAGAAAAGGAGAGAAGTTGTTTAAGAAGATACTCAATGTCGGACGAAGAGACAAACAGTTGGTTTGAGGAAGGAGGATGGGCTGATTTCGTGACAGCAGCAACAGCAGTAGAAGTAGGAACATTCTGAGAGTAGGAGGGACGAGGGAGATACTCGTTATGATTCGAACGTGGTGGGCGAGTAGGACAGGCAGTGATCAAATGTCCCATGAGCTTGCAGTAATGATAGAATAATTTGGGACAGTTAGGGCCAATATGCCCCTTCTGTTTGCATTTACGGCATTCAATAGAGGGACATTCTGAGAAGGGATGCCCAGAACGGTTACAGTTGTGACAAAATTTCCTTTTTCTGTCAGAGGCAGCAAAGACATGGGCACTCTTCCCATGAAGGATGACTGGAATAGGCTGAAAAATATCTGATTTATCCATAATAGTGCAGAACAAAGACAAAGAAAAGAAGAAATTGCAAAATCTGAGCGGAAACGGAGAAAACGGAGTCCGAAAACGGAAAGATGGAAAAAACAACGGAGCGGGCCGAACCGAGTCGGATCCAAAGATTCGGGTCAGGTCAGCAAAGCGAGTCATTGCAGCCAACCAGATCGGGTCGTGCAACTAGATCGGGTCGGTCGGAGCGAATTGGGCCGGGCTAGAGCATGTAGCCGGGTCGGGTCGTGCTTGGATCTGTTTCACCGTAAGGCCGACACGTGGCAGAATCTAGGCCGTGGAAAGGAAACGCAGATCCAACGGCTGAGAAGGCGCCTGGAGAGAGGACCAAGATCACTGATGTAGCACGATTTGAACCGTTGAAGGGGAAAGTAGATCAACGGCAGCTGTGTCTTCTGGAGAGAGAGATGAGGATGTGGGAACCGATCTTCAGGAGGCAGGTGACGGCGCGTGGAGAGGCGTCTGGCGATGAGTCTGGGCTCGTTGGAATCGTCACGGCGAGACGAAGCCGGTGGTAAGGGCGGTGACGAAGTACGGCGGCGGGAGACGGGCCAAAAACGGGCTAAAAGGTGGCGGCAAGAGCAACTCTGATGAGGAAGACAATCAACTTCTGGCGCTCGTTTGACTCACGACGGAGAGACGAAGGCGACGGTGAAGGCGGTGACGAACCAAAGCGTCGGCAGAGGAGCGAAAAACGAGCACAAAGAGAAACGGTTGATGAAGAACTAGTGTTCCATGGAGAAGGGAAAAAAATAATAATAACCTAAACTCTTGATACCATGTTAGAAACAAGAGAGTAATCTGAAGTGAATGTAATCTGAGTATTCTGAATTGTGAAATATACAATGTACAAATGACTATTTATAGGTGCTAGAGTAAATCAAAGTAATAAAGACGTAATATCACAAATGATTTTAACTGATCCTAATTTACTCCTAATTATACTTTAACATAAATACAGAATATGCTAACTAATGCTAATTGATTCTAATTCCTAATTATACTCTAACAAGAGGAATTTCAAAAAGAGGATTCAAGTGAAGGAGTTATGGGTAACTATTCAGGGTGTTGAAATTATGGTGTTTACATTATGTACTTTTGCGTATTTTGTGGTGTTTTTTCTTGCATTGAAATTGTACTCTTGGATCCTAGTTAGTCCTAATAGCATTATCAAAGGGACTAACTTAGGATGCTAAACTCTTTCGCTTTGCTCCCCGTTTGAATCGAGAATAAAATCAATATTTCTAAGAAAAAAAAAATAGTTACTTGACCTGTTCGTATGAATGTAAGTTTACTATACGTATTATTGATGAGAGTTTATAGCTGGTACAAAGAAACAGATTTTTTAGGTATTTTTGTGATATTTTTTTTATTTTGTTTCTATTTGGAACTCTCTCATCCTATATTTTGGATTCTAGTGAGATGAAGCTTATCAAAATAAAATTTGATTGAACTAACTATCAGAATCTTTGATTTGACCATTTCCTAATCCATCATCATTCTTATCTTAAGTTTCATTTTCCAGCATTGTTCTCAGTTTCAAATTTCCTTTTGATCGCTTTGGATGTTTTTACAACTAACTTTGTCGATAGCTTTTGTTTCTACACATTCCCATAATTAATAAATAATAACTCTTTAATAAAAATTATTTTTACATACCTTTTGTCTTAAATTATGATTGTATATCAATAAAAATATATAATTTTACTTATTACTTCTAATAAAAGTAGTAAAATAAGTAATTGATGATATTTGTATAATTTTCATGTTGCATTGAAGGTAAAATTAATTAAAAAAATTAAAATCATGCTGAAATTCAAATGACAACTCAATAAATGCAATTTGATGGATTAAAATGTGAAAAATACATACTAAAAATCAATCAATGCACATAATTTTATCAAATTCCAGCTGCAAAATGCTATAAAGTTATAAATCAAATTGCCAAAGGAAAATTACAATGAGAAATTCATAAATTCAAAGATTTTCAGCTACCATAATCTCATTTTTGTCAAATACATGCATGTTAGGTGTAGAAAATGATACATTCTCTATTCTATAAAATAAATGCTCATTAGAACTGAAAATCATCTTATGTATCATCAATTATATCTTATATATATCATCATCTCATACATAAAATAGAAATATATTTAGAGTAATGTTAATTAGGAAAGATTACAGCTTGAAAACAACAATTCAACATCAATCTTCAATAATATACACTTTTCTTCCATCCTTTAATTATAATTTTCGTTTTTATGTTATTATGAGCTAAATATCTTAACTAGGGCAATGATGTAGGCCTCTATGTGAATTGAATAATTATTAATCATTGTTATTCAACTATAATTATTATGAATTATATGTGTTTATAATCAAATTTAATGCTTTTAGATTCATGATCACCATTTAAATGATTTGTTGATTTACAATGCACTTGAGAAAGAAATTGTAAATAATGCTTCTAATTATAAATACTATAAATTTAGCGAAAACTAGAGTTGAACAAACGCAATTTATATGCTTGCTACACAAGTTTCACAAAACCATAATCATTTACTCACATAAGTTGTAGCTAAGAGATTAGTACATCTATGAGTTTAGGAGAGTTTCTTGACCTGGAGAAAAGTTAAAAGCTAGATTATGAAACTTAACCAATGTGAGTTTATAACAAAGAAATTAAATGACATGATCATAAATTTCATAATGTGATAAACTCTGTTGTCCTAGTATTCATTTTACTTATTTCAATATTCAAAACTGAATGTGTCTCGTTTTCATTCTAATAAATTTTGATTATTCAAATAAAAGTCTAATTTAATTAATTTCAATAATTGACAATTCATTATATAAATGATACTCTACTCTATTAATTTATTACTTGAACACTAATGTACTTATTAAAAAATGCGCGTCTAACCCAAGTTAATAAAGACATTAAAAAAATCGTATACTTAATAAAACATTTTTAACTCAAGTTGATAGATCCTTGGGTTAAACACATTAAATTCTCTTGGAATCGAACATATATATACTATAATATATATTTGCTCTTAGGCATACTTTTGTTTGAAATTTTTTTTTTTATACTTTTAAGTTCCAATTTTTCATGGTGTTTAATATTTTTTGGATTTCTTTTGCTTTAGTTTTCTAACGTATCTCAAGAATTGATATATTAAGAATTAATTTATCATGTATTAGAATTTTATTTAAGAATATAGCTGACCAAGAATAAATACAGAAACAAACCACATCAAAAGTATAAGTATTAAGCTTATGTTTAACCTATTACTTACTAAGTGCTTTATTTTTACTTGGTCTTACATGTTTAAAAAGCATGACTTGCCTTGGATCTTAAAATTTATTAAAACGTAAGTCAAAAAAAAAATAAAATAAAAAATTTTAACCACAAACAAATAAAATATCACATCATTAAAAAAAAGACTTATATTAAAACATTTATAAATATATTTATTTAATAATCATAAATATCAATTATTTTTTTAGAATGGTTAGAAAATTTTTAAAAATAAATCTAATAGTAGATTATATAACTCATTACTTAAAATTTAACAAAATTATATTTTTTAAATACAAAAATTTATTATAGCCTAATATATATATAAAGAGGTCGGTTTATTAGGCTTTACAAATAGTCTAAATCTCACTTTTTTTAAGTAAAAATATTTTTAGAAAACTCTAAGCATGACTTATTTATTAAATAGGTCTAGCTTGTGTGAATTCTTATTGATCAAAATATAAGTTCTTGATAGGCAACCAAACATGTTTCCAATCCTACCAATGTGTTGCTATAAATAAAGAGTTATGTTAGATGTATACTAAAATTAATCATCAAATCAATCGCTAGTATATAATACGTATTGATACATGTGTAATTTGATTCATTTCTAGTGTGTATTTTGTATTTCAATATACATTATATATTGGTAGCTAATTTTGGTGTGCAAATAAAATTATTGATAAGCAAAAGGTAAAATTCAAACTTGATACACTTAGTTAAGTGAATTAGTAAGTTAATTACTAAATCATCTTAGTTTTTTTTTTCTTTTTGGGGTTATTTGGTGAAGATGCTTTTAAGTTATTTGATTTGGGCTAATCAATTTTGCCTTACTTTTTTGGTCATAAATTTTGCCTATTTCTATCTGGACCTTTGCTTAGGATGTTTTTGTATTGGACCTTTGCTTAGTTAAATCATGTTATTTTTTACCAAAACGAGGTAAGTGGAGTTAAATATCAAATTGGCCTCTAAAATTTGGGATGTTGATCAAATTGATCTCCAAAATTTACTTAGCATCAAGATAGCCCCCCATTTTTGAACTCGTGGCTCGCATTGGCTCTTCTGTTAGATTCCGTCAAAAAGCTGATGACGTGGCCATCAAATGTGCCACTATGGACGCCATGTATTCTAACATTTGCCTTGTAGGATGTCTGGTGGTTAATTGATGTGGCAAATTTGATGTTAGGGCTCAATTTAGCCCCTGAATGCTTACAAATATCAATTTTTGAACCCTAATTCCCAAATTCCATTGTTGTCTTCTTCCCAAGATTGTTGTGTAGTGAAATTGATGCAAGTGAATAATAGTCAAGGGTCTGGTTACCTCTTTTATCAGTTTGGCGTCAAATGATGGCAGAAGTAGCTGCCCCACAACTTTAACATGACATAAGCTGCACCAAAGATATCCAATTTATCAATAGTTAGAAATAGATAAGCAAAATAACTATTCTGTTGGAGATTAAAAAAAAAAAGCATTTAATAATAGAAATCCTAGACAACTTGGTAAACTTAGAGGATAGTTCAAGATGTAAAAATTAACTAAGCCATAAACACTAACATGATTGTGGC
>JASCZI010030217.1:77329-93302 GCA_036250425.1 Stylosanthes scabra
CCTCTGCAATATTGTTTGCCATTTTTGAAAGACAAATGCCAACAAAATTAAAAAACCTCACTCATCATGAATTGATTTTTAACAATGAATAATCTATGCACAACTGCTTATGAGGATTGTGCTTGTATTAGTATGTGTGAGAGAAAGAATTTGCAAAATTAATCATAAGGAAAATAATTGATTCATTTCTTCTTTTTTTTTTAAACTCTGTCCTGCAATTCAACTTGAAGAATTCCTCCAACGCATAGAACATGTTTGGGGAGCTTGAATTTTTGCAAGCAGTTTTCTGCAGTTTCATCGTGGTAATAATTCATTTCAACAATAGCATAGAATACTCTATGCTACAAAAAAAAATATTGCTATTTTAAATTCTAATACATTCCATAACCCACAAATCTCAAGGAGTGAAAATCAAGCATCACAAGCTCTGATTGTTTAGTTTGCAAGAAATTAGAGTTAAATAAACTAACTCAATTACCTTGTAAACTTGTCCATAACCTCCTTGTACATCCAAGCTTGTTTGAATCTGAAAAATTATCAGTAACTGCTACAATCTTCCAAAAGTGTAAAATAAAACTTCAATGTCTTTGATGTCTTTTTCTTCTAAACATCCCAAACCAATTAACATGCCTGTCACTGTACAAGCTCTCCAAAATTCGAATATTTTCCTTTTCTGAACTCAATTCAGAGATGAATTATGATTAATTGATTATTATGAAGAAAAAATGTGTGTGAATAATTGATAAAGTGTAAAATAGAAAATTATTACCTATCTTAGGGGGCTGTCTTTTTTCTCCATGTATAAGCAAATATCATTGTGCTTGCTAGAAAAATCACATCAGTAAGAGTTACTGTGAAAACCAAATGTTACTTTCCCAAATGATTTCTTGATTTTTCATTTATGCAAGGAAGTAAATAAAAAACATCAAATAAGTATAATGCAGGACGCCAAAACTTCTATGCTAATTTCTAGCTTAGTAGCCTAGCATAAGTAATTCATCTGCATAGGGAAAAAAATCTATTGAAATCACACTCTCAAAATCACAAGTCAAATAAATCGGCAAACCTTGATGTTATTAACAGATTAAACTCATTAGAAGAAAAACAGCACATTGTCAGATATTACATAAGATAGAAACCTAACCTTGGGTACAAGTTGAAATTGAGGTATTCCAATGATATTTTGGATCACAAAGGCACCTATTTTCCGTTTTAGTGTTTCCCCTTTGCGATGATGACTTCAATCGATCATTCATGCCACCCACCCTTCGAATGTCGTTCCGCGTCACCTACAGCCACCGATTTTGGTTGTTACAGAAACGCCTTGAGAAGAAAAAAGAAGAACAAGCAAAGATGAAGAGAGAAGAGAAAGGGTCTTTGTGTTTCCAAACATAGGCAAGAATCATTTTAACTTCCTTCAAGCTAAACGATAGCGTTTAGCATTGTACTGGCGCCAAGAGAGAGCTGCGTCGTTTTCACAGTGTCCACATTGGCACATTTAACGGCCAGGTTTTTGACAGAAGCTAACAGAAGGGCCAACGCGGGCCACGACTTCAAAAGTGAGGGGCTATTTTGATGCCAAGTGAATTTTGGGGGTCAATTTGATCAACATCCCAAATTTCAAGGGCCAATTTGATATTTAACTCGAGGTAAGTGGGTATAAATGTATAATTGTATAAATGGTTGTTGGTATACAGACCCAAGAAGTGGTGAATTAATGGTTTGGTGAATGAAGCATTACGGCCGAAAAAAGTGATAAATAAAAATTAAAATAACTAACTCTGTGCTCACGCGGCTGGTCCATTTAGGCTCGATCCGTTTAGTTTGTAGGGTTAGAATTTTTCTAATTCGGCGTTTGGATAAAATAAGGAATGAAGATATAAGGGAAAAATTTGGAGTAGCACCTACTATCGAAAAGATGGTAGAATCGCGTCTAAGATGGTTTGAACATATAGGAAGAAGACCGACTGATCACCCAGTCAGGAGGGTGGATGAGATGGAAGGTGGGTAGGGGGTGAAAGGGAGAGGGAGACCTAAAAAGACCATCCATGAGGTGGTCAAACGAGATCTACATGTAAATGGTCTCTCTATAAACATGATACATGATAGAGCTCAATGGCGTCGTTTGATCCATGTAGCCGACCCCACCTAGTGGGACAAGGCTTTGTTGTTGTTGTTGTTGTTGTTGTTGGCTCATTTATGACCCGTCCGACGGATAAACAGGTTGACTCGTTTAATTAATTAATTATTTATTTAAAAAATAAATAAATACAAATTTTAATTTTAAATTTTAAAAAAATTACTTTTGACAAAAAAATACATTTTTTAGCCAAAAAAATCTTAGAAAAATAAAGTTTTTTGTTGATGGATCGGATATTCGAGTCGGATAAGATAAAATATAGAAAAAGTACTATTTTTTACAAAATTAAAAATAAATTAAATAAACGGGTCAATCCGTTTAAGCCCAGATTTTAAACGGTTCGAGCTTAGAGACAAAAGCATATCCATTTAAACGGATAAACGGGCTGATCCGATGAATTTAGCTCATTTTGACGGTCCTACATGCCTCAATGCCCAAGAATGTGGATTCGAGATCAGCATTATGCGAAAGGTCATTAATTTAAATTGTGATTTTTTGGGTTTTGTAAAATTCGACCATGATCGAGTAATAAATATATTGGATACATGAATGTGTAGTGTGACTATATTTGTGATGTAAAGCTTAGAATTTGGCTTGTTGTCTACTCCATCTAACCAAACAAAAAATTCATAAATAAATAAATAAATAATGCTAACAATGGGTCTAACTATGAATTCAGTTTTCCATTCAATCGGCCATTATCAATACTTTAAATTTTGTTTTGTGTACACAATAATTTTATATAAAAAACTCTTAAATAAAATTTAGATAAATAGTGAATTAAATATTTAATTTGTCCGACGAAAATGTAAATAAAAGGAAAAAAAATAAAAAAAAAGAATAATTTTCAATAGAGAGAAATTATGAGAGGGAGGGAGTTGGTGTAGCTGATTAGTGATTTAAGTTTGGTTAATCTAGTTTATTTCTGAGTTTGTCTGGCATTTTCAATCTTAAGTTTGACAAAAAAAAATTAATTATCAAATAAGGTTCTGAAAATTTTAAAATTATACACCTTAGTTTCAAATTTTGAAATAGATAAAAATTCTCAATATAAGTTGGACGGATCAGTTTATATGCAGAGTCTAAAATATATTGGTTTATACTTATACAGTATATTAACATCTAACATTAGTGACTAAATGAGTAAATTAGAGAAGAATTATTTTGTCTAAGTAAATATTAAGAATTGTTTTATATATTTTGCAATTTAAAAGATTTTAAAAATATTACGACGCATATACTCTAAAATAAAACAAAGAAGCACACCGTCATCATTGAAGAATATTCAATTTCCGTGAATGGCACATGGCAGCCTTTGGTCAAAACTCAAAACGCAAAAGCCAAGAAGACAAACCTTCAAAGTTTGACTTTTTTTTTTTGACAATAGAGAAAATAAATTAAAAAACAGGCTGCGAAGACAGCAATGCACACAGATTACTCCTCGAAATCTTACCGCAAAAGCATCTGAAAGTCATGATTAGGCTTGAGCCACTCCACTTAAACCACCCCATTCCGAATCGCATACTTAGCCAAGGCATCCGCTACAGCGTTAGCAGTTCTTTGTATTAGAGAAATATCAACATGCCAAGAACGTTTTAGAAGTTCATAGATCCTATAAATTAAATCTGTAACTTCGTTTCTAGCAAAAGAGCAATCAGCATTCAACAAAAGAAAGGCTTTATTACAGTCTGTCTCGCACAAAACATCTCTATACCTCATATCCCAAGCTAAAAGAAGGCCCCGCCAAATAGCAAATAACTCAGCTTGTAAAATATTTGTGCGTGGGATGGTTCCAGCACAACCACTTTTCCAAGAACCTTTCCAATCCCGAATAACACAGCCAAAGCCCATATAATCATAAGCATCCATGTAACTAGCATCACTATTAATGGTAACAGTACCTTGGGTAGGAGGACTCCAAGATAGTTTCAGTGGTGAAGAAGAAGACATCCTCTGAAGGAAAAAGATACGGTGAAGTTCCTCGAAAGATGACGTTTTAAGACCAACAACTTTTTCTGGCAGCCAAGGATCTGATGCATTAAAGATGGCATTATTATGGTACCTCCAAATCCATCAAAGGGCTAAGTAGAAGAGAAAGGGAAATCGTTTCGAGCCTCTGAGAAACCACGAAAGGATATCAAGACTCCCTTGGTCCATGTTCAGCCTACGCCAGATGTCCTTGGAGAACGGGCAATCTCTAATGCAATGAAGAATATCTTCATCACCAATAAGGCATCGGGGACAGGTACCCGAAGCAGAAAGGCCGCGATGAAAACGAAAAGCTGCGGTGGGTAAAGCATTCTTCAAGCACAACCACGCCAAAAATTTATGCTTCTCTGGAAATTTCATCTGTCAAAGCCATAACCAATTAGATTGAGGATCCCAGCTAACCTTCTTCTTGCACAGCCAATAATATCCCAAATTCGCCACATAAACCTGAGCACTGGAGGCGTTCCAAAACCAACCAGAATTTGAGCTCACCTGTGTATCCGGGTTATACATAAAAATATTATTGCGCACCTCATCCGGAATCATGGTATACAATTGATCTAACTGCCAAGAACCATTAACCCAAACATCTTGAATTCGAAGATCTGAATCAGAAATATGAACAAATGGAATATCCTCAGCAATAGGCCCATTCACCCTCCACTTATCAAACCAAAAGGACTGCTGTAACTGACGAATCTTCCACTCAAAGCCCTCCTTAAGGCCATCAAAGGCTTTTAGAATGCTTTGCCACAAGGGGGAGGCATTACCCGAAAAAAGAATTTTCCCATCTTTCAATATAGGCTGATATCTGCTATAAAAAAGTTGTACCCAAAGCTTATAGGGGGAGTGAAGTAGGTGCCAAATTAGTTTTCCCAAAAGGGAAATGTTGGAGCAAGTAGAGTCTCTCACACCTAGTCCCCCATACTTCTTAGGAGTAATAACAGTTTTCCAGTTCACCAAACAAAGCCCCTTGTCATCAGGATGACCAAAGAAATCTATGCATCATAGAGTTGATCTCTTTACAAATAGAAACCGGAAAAAGGCTAACCTGCATGTGATAAATGGGAATAGATGCCGCCACAGAGTTGATAAGACATAACTGACCCGCCTTGTTTAGGATCCTCCCTTTCCACCTTGCTAGGCGCCCTCTAATTTTTTCAAGAATATCCGTAAAGGCAGATCTACGCACTCTTGAATGATGAAGATTAACACCAAGATAGCGACCTAAGTCCTGAGTAAATCTGATGGAAGAGATGCCGGAAAACAACTCATGTCTCCTGTTGGTAACATTCTTGGAGCAAAGAGCTTTAGACTTGTCAATATTCACTTTCAAACTAGAAGCTTTACAGAAATTATTCAAAACCGACATAATCAATTGAACCTGATTTTTCTTAGCCTTACAAAAAAGCAGAAGATCATCAGCAAATGAGATGAGAGATACGAGGCCCTCCTCTAGAAATAGCCACCGGATCCCAAGAACCATTTTCAACCAGCTTATTAATATAGCAGGCTAAAAGCTCCATACAGATCACAAATAAGTAAGGTGACATAGGATCTCCCTGCCTAAGTCCCCTATGAGGCACAAAGCTTTTCAGTCTACTACCATTCCACAAAACAGATAAAGATGAAGCTTTAACACATGACATAACCATGTTAATGATAGAGGAAGGAAATCCAAAACCAATAAGCGAATACTCTAGGAACCTTCAGTCAACCCTATCATATGCTTTTTCCAAATCAATCTTAAATGCAAGCGTACCTTTTTTAGATTTGGTGTGTTTCATGAAATGGAGAATCTCCTGAGCAATGACAATATTATCAGGTGTGCCTCTTCCCGGAATGAAACCCCCTTGAAGAGGGCCAATGATTTCTTCCAAAAAAGGTCTTAATCGGTTAACCAGGACCTTAGTTATCACTTTGTACATGACATTACAAATGCTGATTGGTCTAAAGTCCTTTATGACATTTGGGGAATCAACCTTAGGGACAAGCACGATGAGAGTCTCCATAAGTTTGGGATGCACCGGATAACCAGAAAAGGCTGACTTAACCAACTGCCAGATATCAGAGCCAACAATGTCCCAGTATTCCTTAAAGAAGAACGATTGGAATCCATCTGGACCCGGAGCTTTGAAAGAATTCATATCAAAGACAGCCTTCTTCACTTCAGCTAGGGAGACCGGTTCAGTAAGTCTATTGCAAGCAACAAAGCTAAGCTGGGGCAAAATGACGTCCCCCATACAACTCAGATCAATGTTCTATACTGAACAAAAAAGGCGTTTAACATAGGATAAGGCTTCATTCTGAAGCACTGAATCCTCAGTAGACCACGTGTCATCTTCAATGAAAGACCATTGATTTTGTTATTTTTCCTCCTAATCAAAGTTTGAAGATGAAAGAATTTAGAATTCCGATCACCAAATCTCACCCATTGTTCCCTAGACTTCTGAAACCAAAAAAGCTCTTCTTGTAGAAGAAGGGAGTTGTAATCATCATTAAGCTCTTTTTCTTTGATGCGTAGGGAAAGTACATCCACCTACTCCAAACGCCTCTGAATAGCCCCAATCTTGTTCTATAGTTGACGCTTGCGAGCAAAAATGTTACCAAAGGTATTAGCATTAAATTCCAATGATTTTTTTTGAACAGCCTGAAGATTACAAGGTAGAGAAGGATTACCCAAGGACCAAGCTCCTTGGACCACATTCCTGTAAAGGGAGTAGGTGCTCTAAGCCGCCTGAAATCTGAAAGGATGATCTTTCTTGATATGGGGACTACCATTACAATAAACAAAAATCGGACAATGATCAGAATGGAGCCTATTGAGTATCTCCGAGTAAGCTTCCGGGAACAACTCCAACCAACCAGTATTATGAAACACATGATCAAGCTTTTTGGCAATATCAAGATCGTTCTGAATACGCCTATACCAAGTGAACTTTCTACCAATCATTTTCAGCTCTAACAAATTACAATCATCAAGAAGATTTGCAAAATTATCAGCCCGTTGACTATAGAAGTTAGCACGAGACACTTGTTCCTGTCTAAGTACTTCATTAAAATCACCCATAATCAACCAAGGACACGAGTAATCAGAGGCAAGGCTGCTCATATGCTCCCAAAGAAGGTTCTGATTACTGACCTGTGGGCTAGCATAGACAAAACTGCACAACCACTCAGACATACCATCATTAATAGCAATCGTAGTACATTGATCAAAGTGAGTAACCAAACGGCAAGATAAATTAGAGCAAGAAGACAGGAACCAGATACCACCTTTATGACCCTGTGCCTCAACAATATCAACAGCATGGAAACCCAATTTTTTCCAAAACAATTCTAAATTAGAGAAAGGAGAATGAGTCTCAACAAGAACAAAAAACGAAGGTTTAAATCTTCTAACCAACTCTTTGCAATGAACCCGGGCCATCTTATTAGAAGCACCCCTAATATTCCAGATAATAATATTGTAGCAATCCATAAACAATCACAAGTAAAAAGTGAAGCAGCAACAACACTCACTATTTTCCAACAGTATCTGACTCCACAATCGGTACATCTGTCACCATCTTCCTTTGGATACCATTGATCTCCTGCCCATCATCCCCAGCTACAGCATCCTTGGTAGGTTTTTTCGAACTCTGGTTAACCGGAGAATTTTGTAGAGAGGCTGGTCTAAACCTTTTATTCTTCCCTCTAGCATGTGGAGTGACATTTGTTCCTTTTTCTACACCAATGTCCTCAATATTTCTTTCCAAGACCGAAAAAGATGAGTTGCTTTCAATCTGTGGTTGGAGTTCCCCTTCTTTGTTCGATGTAGGCTTCACAGTTTTTGAAACTTGTTCTGAATCAACCAATTTCCCTTTTTTCTGCTGTTGGATGCTGCCATTAAAAGCTGTCTTCATTCGGTTCGACACTTGATTCTTCTTTCCTTTCCCTTTCACAGTAACCTTTATCCAACATTTTCCTTCATTTAAATTATGTTCCTGATGGTCAGCTCTTTCTAAACCTTCTGAAATTGGCCTTGAAGTTGCTCCAAATTCAAAAGCCTTGGAAGCTTTGAAGGGTTCTTGAGTCTCTAGACCTTCAGTTGGGGGAGATTCCACTTTTGCTGTTTGGTTATTGCCATCATTGCCCTGTGTTGGCGCCAATTTACACTCATGTGTGACATGCCCATAACAGTTACATGTATCACATATCAGTTGCAGGCTTTCATATTCAATGTCGTAATCGCATCCATCAATTTTAATCTCTCGAATAACCGGTTTACCTAGATCGATTTGCACACAAGCACAAGCATATTTCCCTTTTTCAGCTAATTTAGTAGCAAGATCAATCTTAATTGGTTTACCCACTGCTGTTGCAATTCTCCTCATTGCTTCCTCTTGATAATACCAAATATTGAGGCCCGAAACCTTAATCCACACGAGAGTAGATCCAAAGGATTTTTCAGCAGGTCTAAAAGTCGATTCCCATGGCTTAACCGCCAAGTAATGTCCATCAATAACTCATGGACCTCCTAGAAGAACTTTCTCTCTATCCTCAAGAAGATCAAATTTAACATAGAAATAATCATTTGCTACATGCATGACATGATATCCACCTTTCAGTCTCCAAACAGTCTTGAGCCTATGCACCATTGCCGTGTAGCTATAGTGTTTACCCAAGACTTTTATAACAATTACTTCCTTATAAGGTTCTGACAAAGATGTTCGAGCTTCTTCAGAGAAGATGACCTTAGGCTTAAAATTGTCTCCCTGACCACCAATGACCTTAGCCATACGATCACCCACTAATGATTCAGAAACAGAAAAAGCCTTAGCTTCTTTTACTCCAATAACCTTATCATGGAAAGATACTCTAGTGGGCATTTCTTTCCTACTCCCATTGGAACCTCCTGCAAAACCAGTAGAACCCAAATCCTTTTCCTTTATTGTAATTCCAACAGATTCAGGGACAGTTTTCCCTTGTGTTATAGACGTGTTTTCATCCATAGTCAATCCTTTGCTCAATGGAGAAAAGAGACCCAGCAACAAGAATCCAAACCAGTAAACAGTACAGAACCAATATCCAGCATATAACCACAATCACTAATACATGAATCTAAGGAAACTTAGCACAAATTCCACAATCTCCAAAAGAGAGCTTCTGAATCTGTTGAGAAACCAATTAGCAGATGCAAACGGAGATACCTGAAGAAAAACACAGTGAGGGTACTTCAGCTACGCAGGCGGCGTTAAAACTGAACGCCTAAATGATGCAGGACGGAGCTTGATCTTGGTAGAGGACAACCGGAAAAAACAGATCCCTTTACGATGGCGTGAAGAAGACGGCGGCAGACGATGGAGACGATGAAGATTGTTCTTGGAAGGTTGCTAGACGGACGACGGCACAAATTAATTGGAGATGAGGAGGCGATCTGGTCTGTTCGGTTGGGAAGGACGGACGACGGAGTAGATCGATTGAAGCTGAGGACGCGATCTGCTCTGTTCTGTTGTGAACGTGTAAGGTATGGCAGCGGTGATGGCGATGAGTGAGGGTGATGGCGGCGACGGGAACGGAACGGGTAACCGGGACGAAGTAGGCGACGTTAGCGACAGATCAATAAAGACTTGATGAGTTGGCGACGGCAAGACGGGCGGGACAAAGGGCGACGGCTACGCAGCTCCGTGAGGGAGCGGCGATCCCTAGCCTTTGTGCGCGCTCTCTCTCTCTGTTCAAAGTTTGGCGTTTTAACAAAGTACTTTGATTTTCGTAAAATAATTAATCCTATTTCCAACTCCCTTTACAAGATTCCTTTCTCAGTGCTAATGTCACCTTTTTATTAGTTAGATCAATTTTAATTATTGTATTATATTTTGAATTTAATTTTTATGCACCGTCAAGTGTAAAAGAGTTTTATATATATATCCAATCAGGTATTATCACATCATTAAAAGCAATTAATTTTCAACCATACAACTTCTAAAGTCATATAAATGCATGAATTTAATTAGATAGCTGTGTAAAACTCTTTACATTGTCGGTACATCAAAATTAAACTATTATATTTTATATAAAATTTGAGATTTTCTAAAACAATCTATTCATTAATGGCATTTAGTATTAAAAATTTGTTAAATACACTTAAAAAAATGAGTTAATTATAAAAATAAACATAAAAAATTATAAGATCGAAAAAAATAATCATCAAAGATTCAAATGACAGAAATACTCATAAAATATTACAAATTGTGATAAAAATGTTCAAAAATAGTTTTGGATAAGAAAAAATCTCGATAGACAATATATTAGGAATCGATGCACTTGACGGTGATGATAGATGAGTTACGGATGATAACTCATATATTATGTGGGTAATCATTTTTTTTTTTAATTTCGGATGATAAATTTTTTTAATTTTGAATGATAAATTCTTTTAATTTTATATGATCATTTAATTTTGACTTCCTAAGAACTTCTTAATGTTGGTTTCATAGCACTGTTGTTCGGATAAATCTTAATGCTTAATTAACTATATAATTTTAGGGTATATTTGTCACAATTATGAATCTTTCATGAATATTTTATCATTTAAATCTTTCATGGATATTTTTATTAGTTTTATAACTCTTTGTGTGTGGTTAACTCCTAAAAAATAAAAGAAATTATTAACAACTTAATGACACCTAAATAAATTTATAAATATGAATAATTTAAAATTAAGTTATGTTATTTGCATGCTTCGGTCATCAATATAAAATACAAGTTCAAATATAAAATATAAATTAAAAATAACTTAAATAATATATATATATATATATATATATATAACATTCATAATGAAAATTATAGAACATTCAAAATCTAAAATAATATCAGTCAACTTTATATTTTTTTTAGAAATAGAACATTTGAAATCTAAAGAAATAGAATATTCAAAACTTATTGGCTAATATTAACTAAATTTTTATTGGTTAGCATGATTGTATAAATATTTATGGCTGATATGGTAATTGTATTTTAGCGGGCAAGGTATATGAATTTTTTTTTGTTGTACAAGAAGTATATGATTCAAATTTCAACACTAGAAAATGTGAATAATTTATCCACCAAGCACTTCCCTAACCAGGGCTCTATCTGAGTTTTCAGGACGTGGCTTTTGGGTATTAGTTGGGGGCAGATTGGAGGAAGCTAAGATTTAAGAGTCAAGAGTTAAGACAGAATAGAGAACAGTCGTGATTAGGAGTATTAAATACCAATTGTTAAGCATAAGTTGCACTACTAACCAAACACAGGAAAAATCGAGAGCGTTGTAATTAGTAAAGCGTGCTGTGTGCGTGGCATCGCGCTTTTGGCAGCGAACACAATCAATTCATCATCCGAAACGCAAGGAGGGAATAAAAAGTGTTAAAACTCCAAACACATGGCAGAGCGTGTGCTCCTCACAAATCCTTCATTCACTTTACCATCTCAACCGTCTCCAACAACCACAATGGCTTCCACCGCCACTGCCGCAATCGCCGCCGCACGCATTATTCCCTCCGCCACTGCACTCTCCTCTTCATCTTCCCGCTCCTTCTTCTCCTCCTCTTCCACTTCTCGTTCCTCGCTCAAATGCCTCCACCTTCGCTCCTCTCCTCGCATTTCTCACCTCTTCGTCAATCAGGTTACGCCTCCTCCATTTTGAGCTGTTAACTCTTAAACTTGAGCTCGCGATGGATTCATGTCTTCACTTACTTGTGTGTGTGTGTGTTTTTTTTTTTTGTTTCTTTTTCAGCGAAGAACTGAGGTTCGTGTTTCGAGTGGAGGATATGCAACGGTTTCTGCTCCGAAGTCGTTTGCTTCTGATCCTGATCAGCTGAAGAGTGCTAGAGAAGATATCAGGGAGCTTCTAAGGACGAAATTCTGCCATCCGATTCTGGTAAACCTTCGTTCCTTGAGATTTCCCTGTACGAGTACACTATCACTAAGTAACGTTAGTTAGGTCTCTCCATAAGACTCTGGAATTTTTGCATCTACTGTCATGTAGCATAATGAACAATTACATGTAATATGGAAATGGACCTTGTACCTTGTGATTGGTAAATCCAGTGGTTCAATATCTCTTTGCTGGAATGGTCCACAACGGCACTTTATGCAGAATTTATCTCTTGGTTTAAAGGATCAGCTAATTGGCCATGATGTTATGATTTGTGGAATACTCTTTGGTCTCTGCATCAGATTGACCACCAGAGATAGATATATTAACCATTCAACTAATGAGATGATTGGAATGAGGCCTCTGATTGCATGTGAATTCTTACTTGTGAACCCGACTTCCAAGTTCCAAGGTTGGAGAGTAAAATTTAACAGTGATCAAAATAACTAAAGCAAGATGTCAAACTCTGATGCATATATACTACATAGGATTTGGATGATAATATGATATAAACCTTCCCCATAGACTTGGATCTCTAGGATCTTTGTTACAGAATTTAATTTGTATAGCTATTTGGTATTTTCAGTGGGGGGTGTCCTAGTTCCCTTTACCAATTTTTAAGGGTTAGGCCTCAGTCTGATTGCTATACAACAACAACAACAACAAAGCCTTGTCCCACTAGGTGGGATCGGCTACATGGATCAAATGATGTCATTGAGCTCTATCATATATCATGTCTACAGAGAGACTGTTTACATGTAGATCTCGTTTGATCACCTCATGGATGGTCTTCTTAGGTCTTCCTCTCTGGCTCTCCCTTTCACCCCTTGCCCAACTTCCTTCTTCCCACATGTCCAAACCATCTTAGACGTGATTCTACCATCTTTTCAATAATAGGTGCTACTCCAATTCTCTCTCTTATCTCTTCGTTCCTTATTCTATCCAAACGCGTATGACCACTCATCCATCGCAACATCTTCATCTCTGCCACACTTAGCTTATGTCCGTGCTCCCCTTTGGCCGCCCAACACTCTGTACCATAAAGCATAGTTGTGTACCATAAAGCATAGTTGGATGTTCAACCTTGGCTACAATATGGTTACTTACTCTGGGGTAATACTTATCAGTTACTGTTTAATTGGGTGCAAATGACCTCTCGTTTAGGTTTCTCCAATGATATTTCGAGGATTTAAAAGCTTCTCTAATGACCTCTCTTTTAGGATATTCCTTATTATCCTCATTCTTTGTAATTCTTACTCATGATTATTTTTCTTCTAAAACAATACAATTTTTTGTACAATTTTATGTTATATTCATAAGTCTGTACAGTTCACATAAACTCTTACGTCATAGATTCGCTTGGGATGGCATGATGCTGGTACCTACAATAAGAATATTGAGGAATGGCCACAGAGAGGTGGTGCTAATGGTAGTTTAAGATTTGAAGTTGAGCTGAAACATGCAGCCAATGCTGGTAAGGATATACTAAAGGTCTAGATGGTTTGAATTTTGCTTACTGTTATTTCCTTGATGAGTTGCCATTCCAGGACTTGTGAATGCATTGAAGCTTCTTCAGCCAATCAAAGACAAATACACTGGTGTGACATATGCAGACTTATTTCAGTTGGCTGGTGCTACTGCTGTTGAGGTTACCTGACTCCTTTCTCTGCTTCAGGACTGACTTTTGGCTTCATAACTTAATTAAAAGATATATTGGTTACTTTCTTGTAATTCTCAGGAAGCCGGAGGCCCAAAAATCCCTATGAAATATGGAAGAGTGGATGTCTCAGCACCTGAACAATGTCCTGAGGAAGGCAGACTTCCAGGTTAGTAGGCCATATATCCAGTGTGCTAAGAATAGTGCATGCAACTAAATGTATCTAGTCATGTTAATTAGGATTTCCTTGGAATAAATTGGTCATAGAGTAACTAATTACTAACTAATAAACACATTTTGATACTCACTGAAAGTTGCATTAAGTTTACATTGATTTACAATATTAGTTTTAATTTAAAAATTTCAAACCAATTTGCTAGTTTGCCAAGCACTTCCAAATGGAAGCTGACAACCTTAATATCTTAAAGTATTTATATCATGCTTTTATAAACAACGATGAATGTCTATGGTGGCTTAATACCTTAATTACCCCAACCCATTCTAGCCAAAAACTAAAGTTTTCTAGAAAATTTGAACCCAAACAAAAATAAGACAAAAACAGACAAACAGTTTGGTTTTTCAGACTTGCATGGATTTTTTAAAAAGCTCAGTTATGGGACTTGATTTATGTTTGACTGGAAATTTAGTGATGGTAACAGGGTAAGACACAAGTCTAGAACTATTAAAATTTTAAATCGTGCTTTGTTAGAGTATAGTTAATTTGTATACTTTTAAATTGTGTTGGAGATATAGCTAACTAAAATATATTTTCTTGTTTTAGATGCTGGTCCTCCCTCACCGGCTGATCATTTGCGTCAAGTTTTCTATAGAATGGGTTTGAATGACAAGGTGATTTCTGTTGTTTCCAACAATTATCAAGGTAATAAGTTGGATCCTGAAATATTATGTGATTTTGATCAAGTTACTGAACCTGCAGGAAATTGTTGCATTATCTGGTGCGCACACGCTGGGAAGGTCCAGACCTGAGCGTAGTGGCTGGGGCAAGCCTGAGACAAAATATACAGTATATTATCTTCCCTTTTGCCCCCTACTTGTTTGAATATTTTGTAGTCGTAAATTTCTTTCAATTCTTCTAAGTCATTCTAATTCTAAATATGATATTTGATATTTTGCTTTGCCTGCAAGCACTAAAAACCCTTTTTCTTCTTCTTCTTCTTTTGATGGTGACAATAGCTTTAATCAAATGTAGGGCATGTTATCTTTTATGCTAATCTTCTTTATACAATACATATTATCTGCCCTTTTGCCTACTCCTTATCAGAATTTTCTTTCGATCTACAGAAAGATGGACCAGGAGCACCTGGAGGACAATCCTGGACAGTACAATGGTTGAAGTTTGACAACTCATACTTCAAGGTCTTCACTACTACTTTTACTATCGCTTTTTTTATAAAAAAAAAAAAAAAAAATTAAAAAATGTTTTAAAAAGTAATGGACACTGGTCCCATAGGGTATATGCAGGGAATTATGATTTCCCTATTCCCTGTTGTTGTATGCAGGACATCAAGGAAAAAAGGGATGAAGATTTATTGGTATTGCCAACAGATGCTGCTCTTTTTGAGGATCCATCCTTCAAGGTAAGCAACTGGAGTGTTATTTTTCCATGTCCAATTTACAATGCACATAAAATTAAACTTCTATGTAACTTGAAGGTTTATGCTGAGAAGTATGCTGAAGATCAAGTAGCATTCTTCAATGATTATGCTGAAGCCCATGCCAAACTAAGCAACCTTGGTGCAAAATTTGATCCTCCAGAGGTTTGTTGATTACCTTTACATTTTTTAAGTTATATATCATGGACTTGCTTATGTAACCCACACTTGGAGATTTTGTTCTTGCTTATATAAAACTTCTTAAGCATTTCTTTTCATGTCCTGTATACCTGGGTTCAAATAGTGAGTTGCTTGACCAAGTTACCCATTAAGAGTTTCCCTTGGTATGTGTTTGTCAGGGCATAGTATTAGATTCTTCTCCAAAGCCACAAGCAGAGAAGTTTGAAGCGGCCAAGTACTCATCTGGAAAGGTTCTTTCTTGCACCGTTTACCTTATACTCAAATCTTACTATTCATTTAGCTGACAGTTTTAGAAATTTGTTAGGCATCTCGTGAAAGAATAACACATGAAATTTCATATATCTGTGCATATTGTTCATTGTTTCAATTTGCTGGTTTGGTGCAGGATTAAAAACAAGTGTCATGTTTTCTTGTCCCAGTAACTTCTTTTAGTAATACAAGAAGAAGTATTTTCAAATCATGTGATATCGCAT
>JASCZI010030217.1:93375-137214 GCA_036250425.1 Stylosanthes scabra
ATTCAATAGTGTGCCTATTTGAATTGCAGAGAGAGCTATCTGATGCTATGAAGCAGAAGATTCGATCTGAGTATGAGGCAATTGGTGGAAGCCCAGATAAGCCCCTACAGTCAAACTATTTTCTTAATATCATAATTGTCATTGCTGTTTTGGCACTTTTGACATCACTGCTTGGAAATTAGTTTTCTTTTTTTCTTTTGTGTTCTTTTTTTTTTTTTTAAATACCTGGGCTTCCCTATAACTGCATTACCATTCACATATACTTATTCTAACTTTTTCTGTTGGCTAGCAAGTAGCAAATCTATTGATGCATTGGCGAAAACGAGCGCTTGACTTTTGCTTATTAATGCCATTAATTGGTTATATATTAATCATATTAAGAAAGCTACATACATGGGATTAAGAAGGTTGTTAAAAAAAAAACTTCGGGTGCTTTTCTTTAAAAAGCCTTCTCACTTTCAGATATCATAGGGGAGGGTCCTTGTATTTCTTTGAAGTTTGAATTCAACTTTCTTCGAATGAAAAAAAAAAAAAAATCAAGAAGGTTATCTTGATACTCCCATCGTTGAATTCGTATTCGTTTCTTTGCAGTTTATAAGTTGAGGTTGGTACTTGTTAACACCTTTGTTATTTATTTTTTTAGTCTGCATATTTTGACATTTAAGTTTAGTGGGTTTGGTTTAAGAAATATAAAAAATATTTTCGATAATCTAAAAGTTACAATTCAAATTCGCCTGTGTTCAAAATATATATTCATACACAAATATTTAGTGGTGTATTTAGTGGTTGATTTAGTCGCTAATTTTTTAATTGATCTCATAGCACCAATCTCTGAAAGTTGGAGATAACATGTTTGTAAAATTCTCGTGGAAGCCCACATGCATCTCAGGAAGGCCCTAACTACTAGATTACTAATGACGAAAAAGAAAAAAGTACCTGATTACTTATAAAGTATAATTTTCCAGTCCAAAAAAAAAAGAGTTTTGGCTGAATAATAATGAATAATTATAAATATTGTGCAAATTACATGTCAACGACATGGTTGTCTTGTTTTATTTGGTATTGGGTCCATTGTAATTACATATTGTATAAATGCAGCAAAATGTAACATCATTTTTAATGTTTGATGTCAAAATGGTAAGTTGATTTCATTATTGTAATGGTAGATGAGCAGAATTTCTAGACGGGTATTGTCATTGCTAGAAATTTCAATATGTTTGGTCAAAGCTTATCGTCTTATGTTAATGATTTATGTGTTATCTATGGTTGAACTGATAACAAAAACACTAGTATTTGTAACTATTATGTCGAGCCTATTACTTGGTCAAAATTAAAAGTTGCCCATGTAAAACGCGGTCATTTGAATTCTTTTTTTTTGTTTTTTTTACAAGAACGTTGCTTTTTAAATATCCGGAAGTGCAAAGATGGGGAAATAAATAAATAAATAAGTTTGTTACCATGTTGGAAGCATTAGGATCTAGAGTAAATTATGGCTTGCATAGGTGCATCACGTTCAATATGCTTTTTCTCCTTCACCCCATTTTGGGGCACTATCCCTTTGAGTCTTTACCATGCTATCAAAGTGGGAAAACGAGTTTAGCCTTCTCATAATTTGTTTTCCTGAACAAGAAGTTAAGGTTGAAATTCAGAAACCTTAATGGAACTTCTGAGAAATTGTCCCAAATTGAGGATTAAATAATGGTTTTGTTGGTCAAAACTAAAAAATATGGAATTATCGGTAGGTTGTTCTTCACATCTAATTCGTTCGGAAAACCAAAAAAAAATTGTTCGGAAAACGTGGTTTCCTTTAATTTTGTGAGCAATTTACCTATCGTTTTACTTTTCTTTTTCCTTACTTAAATTTAACAAAGCAAGGACACAGGGTGACCGATTGATCTACTTACTAATTTGAAATTTTGGATTACATATGTACATGAAGGAAATGTAGAGAGGGAAAAATTGACTAATTGACTATTGACTGAGAGTGATAACTAATAAATGATAGCTACAAAACTAAATTACTTTAGATGATAAGCTTTTCCCTGGATTATACTAAGCCAATGAGCCATAACAGTTGTACAGCCACAAATTTTTGTGTTAATTGGATTAATTTTACCCGCAAAAAGGAGATGGTGACTTCTTGCACATTTAATATTTGGGATTAAATCAATCAAATTGAGTTGCTCAAGTAGTTAGTTCACTAGTCTTCTAAGTAAATGTGGGGATTCGAATCTCATCTTGTGCATGTAGTAATCATTGGCTAGCGACAAACCCTTAAATGGAGCTCGGATCCGCGATAGATTAGTCTCTAACCTGTCGGACTGGGATTACATCGTCATTAATGATTAAACTGTTAAAGAATTCATAATTTATCCATTTATGAACTTCAAGGATTAAAAATACTTATGCCGCTCATGATTACGAGAATTAATTAAACACAGAAGATTGAAAGATGGAACTCATGGAAGGATTAATATAATTTATATAAAGTGAGTGATAGCTTTTTTTTCTCCCACTAAAAAGATGATGGCCGCTAGCTATCTTGATTCATATGCATTGCATATTCTTATGGTGGAGTCGGAGCAGTTCAATGCTATGTAATAAATGATAATTGATTAAATAAATTAAGTTGGATACTCACATACACATGCAGTTAAATTAAGGTGGATGCTCATATTCTTATGATTTTCCCTTACTATCCTCTATATTTTCCATCATTTAAATTTAAATCATATAATGCGTGCCCATCAGTATGTACGAGAGAGATAAGACCAAACATTAGTCACTTTAGAGCCTTCAGTTGAAAATTCGAACATAACATATCATCAAGAAAAAGAAAGCCATTTAAATTGACAAAAATTTCAAAAATGACAAATCGAATAGTGACAATGCATCCTTTTCTATATAGCATAGGGACCCTCAAATGCTTCATTTTGTCCGAGCTGCTCGAGAATCGGATTCTGTTTATTACGCGTTTGTTGTTGACAATTAAGGGAACCAGTACAATCTCAAACCGTGAATAATTTGAATTCCATGTCCGTATCTTGAACCAAAGAAAGGGAGAGGAAAAAATAATGTAGAAGACAATGGTTTGACACTTCGAAATTTGAATGGTTGGAACTTGAAATTTTGAACTTCCAAGATTTAATAAAGAAGGCAACTCTTGTTCTTCCCAGTACAAAAACTGCTCTTAAATCTTAATTAGCTTGTTTACCACACTAACATTCAGGAACAAAAAAATTATATTGCAAAATGCAAATAGAAATATGGATGGAAGTAAATTACTACATGATTGTCATAGGTCTTGTTCTAAGACAGTAATTTTTTTTTTTTTGTGTCTGTTCTAAGGCAGTAAATAAATTGAAAGAATGTTTTTAAGACATTTTAATTTTTGTTAAGGTAAAAAGTTATTTAATTAAAAATACAACACTACCAAATTTTGAGAAAAGATCCTGCTAGACCTAATAACAAAATGTTAGGTGAATAAGTAATTTTTCTACCCAAATCAAATTAAATTCTCATTTTTCTTCCTACATTTTCCTCCTTCTCCTCATTCTTATTTAACTAAAATTAAATCCTACATGCTTCCTCCTTATACACTTAGTAATTGTAAAATAGTATCAGAGAAGAGAATGATAGCAGAGTTTTGTGATTATGAATGTTCTGATTGTAATTGAATAATGCATCATAAGAGCTTTGCACTATGTTATACAGAATATATAAGTATACAATTGGTTTGAATGATGCATGGATGATATATATCCTAATAATATGACGAAGGTAATTGTAAATCAAGAAAATGATCAAAATCCCAAACCTGATGATCGAAGAATTAATCTAGTATGGATTTAAACTTTATTTAACGATAATGGCCAAAATTTTTATATACATAAAAATAAAATAAGATTTAAATTTTTTATATTTGTTTAAACAAATTAATGAGCTAATGCTAGACTTATGTGACTTGTGTTCTTTGCGGGAAATGATATAAATATTTGATAATTATTTTTGATATTATTGTTATTATTTGGGTCCAGTGTTGATTTTTTCATTTGTTGCATAATGAAAACCTTTTATTTAAAAAATATATATTAAATTTATAATTACTAACAAAAATTATTTATTTTTATTTGATTCATGTATGTTGCATGCATTATAAACTTAAATTTTATATATTTTAATTAAAAAATTTCACAAAAATTGATAATCTTAATATATGATATTAGTTTAGATTCTATATTTTTTTATTATATAAATTTAGGGTTTAGGCCTTTGGAGGTTGCATTGTGAAACTTGTATGTGTCCTGAGGGTTAAAGTGCTGGTGGGGACCGTACCATATCAAGGGTGGGGCAATGAAGTCAAATGCCGGGGTCCACATCATCAGTGCCTTTTGGATATGGAGCCATGGAAATGATCAAATGAACCTCTTTCGAAAGCAATTCTTTTAAGTTGAGGGTCCACAAGGTAAAATAAAAGAAGTTCGACCCTACATATTCTTTACTCTCTCTTTTTCTCTTTAACCATTCAGTTTTTTTTTTTTAACTTTTTTCCCTTTCTCTTTTTTATGCTCCAAAACAAAGTTAAAATACTTTCTTTTCTGGGAAAAAATTAAAAAATATTCATAAGTATAGCAAATTACTATTTTCAATAGACACAAAAAAAATTACCATTTTCAATAAAAACAAAACATTTATTCTTTCATAACTTTTTTTTAAAATTTTTGGTGTGTATTCCTTATTCTTTTAATAATTTATAATATCAATTATTATTTATGTGTCATTATCAAATTAAATGCTTAATTATCTTAATAACACTAAGTATTTGTGTGAAACAAAAAAACTTGAATTCGGAAGTACCTTGATTATTAGGTTTTCTTCTTTATATGTTTTTTTAAACCAAACTAAAAGTTAATTTATTTACTTTATTAACACTTATTCTCTTATTAATTTTGCCGTTTGACTACATAATTATTTCCCTATTATATGATACTAATTGAAAAAAATATAACTATAAAAGAACTAAATTAAATTACTCCAATGCAATTAAATAATAAAAAAATTGTCACCAAAAAAAATTAAATAATAAACAATAATGATTTGATTGACATGTATTCTGAAAAAACAAATTAAAGTTATTTATTGACTTTTTTAATAAAAACTATACAAAAATGAAATTTGCAATAAATTATATTATGTATTTATTAAAATAAACATATTGAATAAATTCTATAATAATAATAAATAAATAAATAATTAAAACTATCTGTACAGAACATTATTACTAGAATTATTTTATCCTAAAAGCTTAGGTATCATATTTATGGCAGAATTGTACACTAATTTAATTTCAGGCATGAGTCCTCTCCTCTCCGCCTCTTTCGCCCTTAGCTACGGTGACGTGCGGGTGGGCCATGTCACCTACAGTGGGGCCCAACACAGAATTTCCAAGTCAGAATCCTGCCTTAGCTTTTTTTTCTTTTTCCTTTTCTAAAATTAACAAAAGCAGATAAACTTTTTCGCCATTTCTGTTTCTGTAGAAATATTATTAGAAGTAGATCGGATTTCTTATGGTATTAGGTATTTTAATTAATTTATTTATTTATTTTAATTATAAAATTAGTTATAAATAATGATTGATTTTAATTATATGATATTTTATAATTAAATTAATAACTAAAAATATTAAAACACTTGATATCATGTCATATTTGATTCGTTTTTAATATTATTATTTATTATGAGGATATCATATTGAAGCCCATATGCTAACATATGATTACGTTTGTCATGTTAAGCAGGGAAATTTTCTACTTTTTCTTTTTTAATTCTTAAAAAGGTCTTTTATTGGGTTAGTTAGCATGTGACATAAAAGGAGCTAGTTTCTATCGAATCCCCTACATCTACATTAATAACGACTACACATCTAAGTTTTGAACCATGTAACTATATGACAACATTTAAATATTATAGATAGATTGGAATGGTTTTCTACTTTTCTTCCCCTCAAAAGATTAAAAAAGTCGAATAAACATCTAAGATAATTATAATTACTAAGTTATAAGGAAAAGTATTGTAAAATGAAAAAAAAAATATTGAAATTTTGTGTGTTTCACCAAAATTTGAGGATTATATTTGTATTTTTTAATTAAAAAGTCAAATCACCAATTGCAAATACTATTTTTTTAAAATATATATATAAATATAGTTATAAACAAAAATCACCTACTTTGATTTTAGTTTGGAAAAAAAAAGTAAAAACCACTCCTAATAAATTTGATCCATATATTTATATTTCAGGTGTCTAAATTTCATATAAAATTAATCAGTACACCAAAATCAGTCATGAATATATAATACATATTAGAATATAAATTTAATTAAATTATACATACGTTTATATTTTAATTTACATTATATATTAATAATTAATATTAATATACATCTAATATAACTCTAAATTAATTTATGCAATTTGACAATGTGTTAAATCTGTTGTACCAATTTTTTTTTTCTTGAAAAAAAGAATGAGCTCATTTTTGTTTGTATGCCGTGTGTCTCACTCAAAGGGTTAAGTGTATATGGCAGTGGTTGATGAGTTTGCGGCAGCAATAATTAACTGCATATCTTCTTCATCTTCTTCTTCCGCCCACCAAAACCATACAATTTTTCTGTCTCGTTCATGCGTTGATCAGCTTACCAAACCATTCTTAATTTTGTAAAACTCGCTTTCAATAAATCATCTAATTAATGAATAGCACAGCTTACGTATGATTTGGGGTACTTTATAACTGTCATAACAGAATAACACAAGCACAGTCTCAATGTACTTTCATAATTTAGATTTTGACTAATATATAATTAAAGTGACAAATATGTAAAAAAATAAATATGAGAGTAATTGTAATTTTGAATTATGTTATTTAAACATTAAAATCAGTCTTCAAAATTAATTATTAATATATAATATATATATAACCACGTCTCTTAACATAAGTGGTAAGTGACTTGAGTTGTTTAAATATCTAGTCTCGAGTTCGAACTTTGATGGCGGCATGTATGTAAAAAGGAATATGTGGCCACATCAAACCCCCGAAAGGGGCACTCGATATGGCGTAAGGAATTAGTCTGTGCTGCCGGATCTAGGATATCCTCTTAAAAAAAAATATATAATATATATTTAAATATAAAACATTAAAAATAATACAACCACCAATATATTTATAAGGATTGGTTTTGATGAACGATTTTAATGTATAAATAGAATTGTTGAATTGTAATTTGCGCCGGTAAAATTGTGAAATAGCTCAAAAGTTTATATTGTTCATACTTTATAGAATAGTTTTGAAATATATGAATGATAAATAAATTCTTGAAAGATTTACAAATATGAAATATATATATATATTCTCAAAAAGGATTTTATTGTTTTAAATATCAGATTTTAATAAACATTTTAAAACTATTATTAAAAGATAAGAATGTTTTATTATAAAATTTGATAATTTTATGCTAAGTGATTTTTTAAATTATTTTGAAAATGATAGAAAATTTTTCAAAAAGTAAAAAAGATTAAAATTTGTTTTGTTTTTTCTCACCAAAAAATAAAATAAAATTTGTTTTGTTTTTTCTGTGTGTATAGATTATCTAAATGGTATAGACTTTTATTACTATTTTAATTCTATAATTAAGTACTTAGTAAAAAAAATCTCTAATTAACTATTTTAGAAAGAAAAATAATTAAAAAGTCTAAAATTTAAGCCTAATTATAAATTTAATTATATTTAGAGAAATTTTTACATTTTTTATATTTTTAATAATTTTTAAAAATAACATTTATGATTAAATTTTTTATCATTTTAGACATTAAATTTATAACTAAACTTAAAGTTTAGGTCTCTTTATCATAACTCTTCTAGAAATAAATTATAAAAGACATTTACTCCATGTGAAGAAGGGGAAAAAATAAATTAATACTGTATTAATAGAATCTAGGCATTGGACAATGGAATAGTTATACTACCCTACACCGGTAGTATTTATTGTGGAATAAATTTCACTAATTTCCACACTTTGTTGTTAAAAGGTGGGCATAGGATACTTTATGTGCATTTATTGGTATTTATGCAGAAAGTTAGTGCTAGCTTGGGGTACCAAAACTAAATTATCGATAGGATTCAAATACAAAATAAAGAAAAAGGATTAGTAACTAATAGTCAAATTAAAAATAAGAATAAAATAATAACTATAAAAAATTAAGTTTTTCTCATATAATTAGCTCATCTTAATTGATTTTTTATTGGTTATCTTATTATTATAAATGAAATTTAGTAAAGTTTTTCTTTATTAACTTTACAAGTTTTATTAAAGAATATTTTAAAGATATTATTTCAAGTGTTTAATAAAACTTTTATTTTATGAAAGAATTAATTTATATGTATTATTATACACATCTGTACACACTGTTTAGCAATATAGAAAAATATAAACAATAGCACATAAAAAATTTTATTTCTGTGCTAATATATATTTATATTTTTTATGTTGCTAAATTGTGTATATAGGTGTGTGATAGGAGTAAGAACTTCTATGAGATAGAATTGAAAAATTAAGGAGAAATTAGAAGAAAATTGAAGGAATTTGAAAAAGATCAAACTAAAGGAAATTAGAGAGAAATTTCATAAGAAAGAGAAATTGATAACTATTTCATTGATAATTTATATGCCTCATTATATATTTTTATCTACTATTTATAGTAAACTACCTATTTTTTTAGAAATTTCTAAATGGGTTAAAACACAATTCTTATACACATATCAGTGTGTACAATAGTACATTTAGTATTACCGTTTATAAAATATTAAATAATTATAAATTCTAATATGTTTGTAATGTGTATATTTTAAAAAATTTAAACAATTCCCTAATAATAATTCTAATCAATATTTTTAAAATATTTGTTGGAAAAAGCCTTATTTTAACTCTTTTAATTAATGTCTTTGAATTTTTTTTTTTCAACTTTGTAACTAATAAGAATACATTCAAAATATTTGTTGGAAAAAACCTTATAACCTTATTCTAAAAATATTTGTTCGGAAAAACCTTATTTTAACTTTTACCTTGTTTTTTCTTTCCAACATTACAATTTTACCTACGATCACAACTCACACGCCATCTACCTCCACATTTAGCTACTGTCGTCGTCAATGACCGTCGTAGGCCTCCCACAAGTCATCCTAAATTATAAGGCAGAGTTTTATAATATCGTGGTTTTCAAAAACCTATTTGAGCTATTTGGCAGGAGTTACACATATAATATTTAAGACATGAATTTAATAAAAAATTGTGTTAGAGTATTCAGACTCATAATTTTAATTATAAACTTAAGACTTAAAAAGATAAAGAATTTAATCATAAATATTTTTTTTTAAAAATAATTAAAAATGTAAAAAGTTTAAAATCTTTTAATATAAAAATTAGACTTATAATTAGATTTATAATTTATGCCTCTATATTATTTTTCTTTTGATAAATATTCTCAAAGTATAATATTATATTTGATCTTTTGTTAGTACGTCTTGTATAACATATAATTAAATTTAATTAATTGAAGATAATAATAATCATTTTATTTTATAAGGAGTCAGAATCAACTCTAAATAATTATTCTTATTGACTTTAAAAGTTAAGAATGAAAACTACTTAGTTTTTTTAAGTTACAAAATATAAAATCATAATTCCTGCCTTTTTTAGAAAAATCATCCTACATTTTATACTTTAATTGTCCTAAATTTTTTATTTGAATTTAGATATTTTTATTATTTTTAGTTTTGATTTTTTTTTTAAGAGCAAGTTGCCACATTACATCATTATAATTTCAATATTATCAAATTACACCAAAACCAGATAAATAATCAGATTACAAAGTTCTCAATATATTATGGAATCCATGGCAGAGTGTAAGGATTTAGTGAATCTGTGCCACCCTGCACGAATACAGAGATGCATGAATAAAATTTGGAGGAATCCGTGGTACCCTGCCACGGATTCAGGGTATTGTGAAATCAAGTAAACGGGATTCGTGGCAGGGTGCCACAGATTCAGGTTCGTGGAGCCACTCCTATAAATACCAAGTGGTGGTCCCTGGTGAGGATGAGCGGCGAGCTAAGATGACGGAAGCGGAGGACGGAGAGCGGGACATGAGGCGACGAAGCAAGCGAGCCGGTTGAGAATGGATGGAATAAGCAATTATTAAAGGAGTTTGACCGACGATACTTTTACCGGTGATAATCCTCCTACACATTAGCCGGGTTAAAGTACGTCGGACCATTCTCCATTAAATAACCATCGCTGAGATATGGCCACCTCAGTTGAATGGTTTAATATCAGGTCAATATTTACACTTTCAGAGTTTATTAACGATGAAAGTGTAATGTACGAAGTCTTTTTTTGGTCTATTGTAATAATTTACGATTCCGTTAGTGTTGTTTAATTTGCATTTGTTGTTTGTAAAATAAAAATTACATAGCAAAATATAATGTACGAAGTCTTTTTTCAATTAACTTTTGGGTTCGCTTAATTATTTATATTTTCTTTTTTACGTAATGTAGATAATGCTTTAAGGTCTCGAAATACATAAATATAAAATGTAAAACATTAAAAATATAAAACATAAATACATTAAAAGTATAAGAGCACACAACTTTATTAATTCATAAATATGTTTATAAATACATCAACAAATAACGCTTTGAAATTTCGAAATACATAGCGTAATACATAGCGTAGTGCGTGAAATAAAATATATGAATAAAAATGATGAAAGAATCCCTAGGTCAAGATAAATCTCATGGTGGGACCAAAATAAATCTCATGCCCAAGCCAAGATAAATCTCAAGCTCAAGAGGATTCTTGGGGTACTCGTAAGATGATGCTACACCATATATCTGGCGTAGGCTCATGTCGATACATGTCCCCCTCTAAACCCCAAACCTTAAACTCCAAGTCGTCCGTCATTCGCAGAGATGAAAAACCAGACACATCTCTCTACTTTTTTTCGTAACTTCTCAAGAACTATTCTCTCTCACTTTCTCTCTCTAACACTACTCTCTCTTTCTCTCCTTCACTCTGAATCCATACCACCCTGCCACGGATTTATATAGAATTTACGTCACCCTGAATCCGTGGCAGTCCTCCAAATTTTATTCATGCATCTATGTATCCGTGGCAGGGTGGCACGGATTCACCAAATCCCTATACCCTGCCACGGGTTCCATAGTATATTGGGAACGGTATAATTTAATTATTTATCTGATTTTAGTGTAATTTGATAATATTGAAATGTGAATAGAACATTGTGGTAACTTGCCTTTTTTATGATAAATTATTAGCTACGGATAAAAAATTGTTAGTTATTATTATTATTATTATTATTATTATTATTATTATTTTGGAAAATCTTTCAATAATTAGGATGTAACATTGAATCTGAATAAAGGCACTTTATGCACGCTTTTAGACTATTGTCTCTCGGAGACTTGCACACCTTGATCCTCCTATATCAGATAGGTATAGATTATAATTCATAAACCCCCCGTGAGAACAATGAGAATTAGGAATAACCCTAAACCCCGACTGTGGTCTTGTAATAAATAATAAAGTAACGAAAATTACAATCAGATTAATAACGCTTGTTTATGCAATTTGTAAAGTTTATTAGGAAGGAATTGGGACTTGGGAGTGGACCAAGTATGGGGTTTTGAATTTTGATAGTTTATTAGCAGCATTGACGTCAAATTTGAATGCGTAATACATCCGACTTTTTTTTTTTTTAAAAGAGAGTGATAATTAATAATATAGAGAGAATAAAAGATGCTGGAAATAAAAATATACACCTAGCTTTTACTAAAGAATAATTTTATGCTAAAGAAATTTTGCCGTAAATAGGATAAAAAGATATACTATTTTTATTTTAAAATTAACAAAAAAATAAAATAAAATATTTTATATAATTAAAATTTAATAAGTTATCAATGATATATTCTAATTTTTTATATAATATTATTTTAATATTATTCCAATGAGCATAGCTGAAATGATATTTATTTAACGGTAATATTAGATATACTATTGTACACAAGCGTAGACATCATTTGACAACATAGAAAAATATAAATATTAGCACAGAAACATAAATTTTTCTATGCTAATGTTTATATTTTTTCATATTACTAAATAATATGTGCAGGTGTGTACAATGATACACATAGATTTATTCTTTATTTATTTTTAGTAGAAATCTCGAATTTAAACATTTCCTCAACATATCTTTAATAAAAATAAATGAGAATATTATTCTATTTATCATAATATGCACCTTTATTTATTGAATTTTTTCAATATACTAATTATATAAAATAATTTTACACAATCAATTTTATCCATGATTAGAAAATATTTATACATCTAAATATCTAACATCCCTTATGAAAATTAAATACATGAAAATGGTAATAAATTATAGCAAGAAGGAAAGGGGGTCTGTTGCAAATGGCGGGTGCGGGTTCCACGAGTTTTCTCCTCGCTCTCTTCTTCTCCTTGTCTCTTTTCCTTCTTTCTTCATTCCTTGTTGTTGCTGCTGGTGTTGTTATTAACTATTCATTCATTCCTGCAACTCTCTGAATCAAAAAACCCCAAACTCTTCACCAATCTCCATTCTACTTTCCCACTTTCCTCCATTTCTTTATCATTATTATTCACACCCTATAATAATAACAGCATAACATCCCTCCTCCCCTCTTCAATTTCTGACTAATTTAATAATTAATAAATAAATAAATTAGAAAAAACAGAGAAATACTAAAAAATAGTAATGAGCTCTGGGGTGTGATTGGAAATGATTCTCCTGGTTCCCTCATGAAACCATCCATACATCTCTCTTTGCATTTCAACGGCTTGATCTCTCCCTCGTTTTCCAAACCCCACACACACTCATTTTCATGCTCCTCTCTCTCTCTTTCTCTAATGCAGAGCTAACTGAAACAGAAACACTGAACAGTACAAGAACCACTCCTTCTTCTTGAATGGTGGAATGACCATCATGACCCTGGTGCTGCTGCCGTGACGAACATGGGATGCGGAGGCTCCAAGGTGGACCACCTCCCACTCGTCACTCTCTGCAGAGAACGCCGGGACTTCCTCAGAGCAGCTTCCGACCAGCGCTATGCCCTCGCCGCCGCACACGTCGCCTATTTCCACTCCCTCAGAGACATCGGCGAAGCCCTCCGTAAATTCGCCGACCACGACCTCGTCTTCGCCACCGCCTCCGCCTCCGTCTCCGTCACCGGCTCCTCCCCTTCCCCTCCTAGCTCCCCCGTCCTCACATTGCCCTCCGACCAAGGAAAACCCTCCAAAAACAAAAAATCCAAAACCAAATCCATTTCGCACGGCGGCGATTCCTCCGGGAGCGACGAGATCGACGGTGGCTCCCACATACACTTGTCCGATTCAGATTCCGAATTGCGCTCTTCCTCTTCGGGCCACATCCACATCGAAGAGGAAGAACACGAGATTGAAGAAGAAGAGGAGGAAGAAGCACCACCACCTTACGGGTACGGATACGGATACTACCATGATCATGAACCACAAGATTGGGGGCAGGGGCACCATCAACAAGGGGAAGGATATAATAGTAATAATACCTATGCTTTCTACATGAAGAGAACCGCGCCTCGTGGAAGATCCATGATCTACGAAGAGCCACAGACCCGTGTTGCAGAGTCGGGTCAATGGCCCGACCCGCAATATGCCTATGGTGGCTACGGCTATGGTTATAATGGTGGTGCTGGTGGTTATTTTGGTTTTCCGAGCACTTCTTCTCCGCCGCCTCCGGTGGCGGAGTATTCTTACTATGGTCAACAGAGGACAGCTTCGCCGGCGGCGCCTCCGCCCCCTCCGGCACCTCCATCTCCGCCGAGGGTTTCAGCGTGGGATTTTTTTAATGTATTTGATAGTTATGACAATGGTTACCCGGATTATCTATCTTCTCAGGGGAGGTTCGGGTTCGGGTCGATTTCGAGTAGCCCGGATTCGAATGAGGTGAGGGAAAGAGAAGGGATTCCAGAATTGGAAGATGAAACTGAGCAAGAAGTTTTGAAGGAGGTTCTCCATAACCACAGGGAGAAGGAGAAGAAGAAGATGATGAGTGAGGAAAAAGCACCACCAATGCAAAACCACCAACAACAAAAGCAACACTTTAGGGAGAGGGATTTTGGAGAAGGTACCTCAAATTCAAAGGCAATGCCAGTGTCAGTGCCCCAACAACGAAAACAACAAAAGAAAAATGGTGAAGGGAGTTCCAATAAGACAGTGAGGTTCCATGGAAGTAGTGAAGATAGTGGTGGTGGTTCTGGTTCCCTTCATGAGAAGGAGATTAAGACTAGCAGTAGCCCTGACACCATTGTTTCCAGGAGCTCCCCTGAGGAAGAGGAGGAGGAGGGGCAAGGAAGGAAGAAAGGGGTGACTTTTGAGGTCGAAGCAACCGTTTCGGCAGTCGGTGACAGTGGTGATTCTTCTTCAAAAGTGAGTAGCTTAACTACTTTGTCTCCTCATGGAACCAGGGATTTAAAAGAGGTTGTTCAGGAAATCAGGGATGAGTTTGAGACTGCCTCAAATGTTGGGAAGGAGGTTGCACTTCTTCTTGAGGCTTGCAAGCCGCCTTATCGATCCAGGGTTGCTCCATTCAAAGGTATCCATGTGATTCTAGACGTACTTTGCTTCATTACATTCTTGTTAGATTCTTGTGGCTTGTAGTGCTATTTCTCCATTATAGACAGCTATTGATGTGTATTATGTTAGTGTTACTTTTCTTTGCTCCTTTGGCTGAGTGATGTACCTGTTCAGGAGGGGGAACAACTTTAAACAACCATTAGGTGTATTTCGTCTGTTCAAGCATGTTAGGAGGTTAATGGAGGCATATGTTGTACCACATTAACCTCTACTTGATTAAACGGAAACAGGTTTATGTGGAATAGTTGTTTGAAGACTTAGCTGTAGATTGATTGTGATTTCATAAGCATGACTGTCTCCCAGGCTCTTGCCTCAATAATAAAATGCAGGTGCAGTCTGACATAATGGTCTAAGTAAGATGAATCCTTTAGATGATTTTTCTACTATATATATGTTGTGTGGTTTTATTGATTTCATTCTTTGGATTTTTATTCTCCATACCACATACAGTGGCTTCTAAGTATTTTAATCAACTAAACGATGTGAATGTTACTGTTTCTGGATCTAATGTCCAGCTGTGTTTTTCCTGCAGTTATCTTTTCCAGAATCTTACATTCATTGGCACCTACTAGGTTACCTTCACATCCTCCATCTAAGCCTCCAGTGCAGTTATCTTCTAGGGAGATGAAAATGGCAAAAGCATATTGTGGTGAACCTGGGAAAGAGTTCAATGCGTACCCTGTAAACCTTTCATCTACTTTGGAGAAACTTTATGCATGGGAAAAGAAATTGTATAAGGAAGTTAAGGTATGAATATGACTATTGAAATTAGTCAAGGGTTTAGATTCTTTTATGCAAATTTTCTGTGAATTATAAATGGTAGGACCTTTGGTATTTTGATATCCATCTAATTGTTTTATCAAGAAAAGAAAAAAGAGAAGGCCGTATGTCATGGATATGTCAATCGTGAGCATGGATTATTTGGTTTCATATTTATTTTAGCTTTAGGTAATATTTTTCTTTGTTAATTCCCAGTGTGTTTACGTGTTCATAATTTTTCTCTGTTCTCAGGATGAAGAGAGGTTGCGATCTATTTATGAGAAACAATGCAAGAGGTTGAAGGCATTGGATAATCGAGGAGCTGAATCTAGTAAAATTGATGCTACCGAGGCATCAATAAAAAAGTTGCTGACAAAAATAAACATTTCCATCAGAACTGTGGAATCCATATCATTGCGGATACACAAATTGAGGGATGATGAATTGCAGCCTCAACTTGCAGCTTTGATTACTGGGTATTGAATTTCTTCCCTTAATCACTATGTTAATGTTTTATCTGTTGGTGCTTGGTAGTGTCTCATCATCAAGACAGACTTTCAAAGATCAGTTTGTTTGGACGTCAATTCCCCCCTCTAAGGATTAGATTGAAGTGGGTAATGATGTATTAATGATTGTTCTTCTCTAGTCCCAGCAAAAGTTGAAGTGTCACATCATTGATGGCCTTGATTTAACGACTTTGTGTGTGCAACTGTGTATTTATATCTGAGACAGGAATCCGGTAATTGTTATGATGTATCTTTTTGTGAAATTTAAGTGAGTAAAACCCTCCTTCTGACCTCCAAATATGCTTCAGCAGTTTGGTTTCTGTCAAGTTTCATCAATCTAGTGTCAAAAGTTTCATCTGTTTCATTATCAAAATATCACTCCTCTGTCCATGCCTATGTAAGAATTGGAAATTCCTAATGGAACATTTTGAGTTTGCAAACTCTAGAATGAAAGAGGTCGAGAATGGATGGTGGTTATGAGGCATTTAAGATGGCAGCTCAGACATTTAATTTAGGATTTTTGTCTCCAATAAGGTGTGATTATATCTTTTGGAGGCTAAATAGATGATGAAAGGGATCATCTCTTGTAAAATGGGAACCGGTTGAATCCTTGTTTAAGGTGTCATTATTAGCATTATCCTTCTGTTTTTTTATGTAAAAATCTTGTGTTTTCAATCATGGTTGAATTGTTTCTGGAGCTAGAATTTTAGAGGTTCATATCTTGGTTTTTCCCTTTGCTATAGTCTGCAACTTGATTTGGCTAATAGTCCATTTGTTTCAACAGATTGACTAGAATGTGGAAATTCATGCTCAAATGCCATGAGAAACAGTTCCAGGCTATCATGGAGAGTAAAACTCAGTCTCTTAAGATTAACACTGGGTTACAGAGAGATGAAGGTTTGAAGGCCATCCTAGAACTTGAAAAGGAGCTTCTAAATTGGTGCAGTCAGTTCAACAATTGGGTTAAGACGCAAAAGTCTTATGTTGAAAATCTGAATCAGTGGCTTGTAAGGTGCCTTCTCGATGAACCTGAAGAAACAGCTGACGGTGTTGTCCCCTTCTCTCCTAGTCGAATTGGTGCTCCGCCAGTTTTTGTAATCTGCAATGATTGGCATCAAGCAATGAGTAGAATATCAGAAAGGGGGGTGGCAGATGCCATGCATGAATTCGCCCAAAGACTACATGACCTATGGGAGAAGCAAGACGAGGCACAACATCAGAGAATCAAAGCAGAGTATCTGAAGAAGGACTTCGAGATGCAACTTCAAACCTTGCGCAGGGAAATGGGAGGTACAGCACATGAGCATGATAAAGTTTCGCAAAAGACAGCACTGTCAAAGGGTCATTCTGAAAGTGGTGTTTCGCCACTGGATGATCTAAAAGTGGATCTAGATTCTATGAAGAAGAGACTGCATGAAGAGAGGGCAAGGCATAAAGAAGCCATCAAGCAGGCCCGCGATGCAGCTTCTAATAGTTTTCAAGCAGGTTTAATTCCCATATTCAAGACATTAGAAAGTTTCACTTCAGAGGTGGTGAAGGCTCACGAGCAAGTCAGGCTTCCACAGGCCGAAGTCTCGTAATGGTGATGCTAGCTGTTTTGTTTCTTTTACAACTTGAGATTGCGTTTACCCCAAGTATGGATTGATCCAAGTATGGATTGATCGAGGGAGTTTAGAGATTTAGCACTAACTACCATTTTTGCAGCTAGAATTAATGTTGTGCCGTAGGGAAGTGCCTCTTGAAATATACCGCACAAGAGGTTCTATCTTGGAACAAGTTTCAGCAACAAAGGTTTGGGGTGCCTCAATTCAGGAAGTAGTTATCTTAAATCATGTCCTGTAACACACTTCACCCTACGGTTAGGTAAAAATTTTGTACAGAAAAAATTCATTTATTGGTTAATTGGTTGTAGGTTGTTGTATATTTTATTCCTTATGCCTAGGATTCTAGGAGTAGGAGGAGACATGATGTTAGCAGAAGTTTCAGGAACGATCAAGAGAAGCAAAATGTGCTTTACTTTGTTGTATTCTCCCTTTCTTCCTAGTTAGTGTTATTAGTGTTACCGAAGCTTTGTTATATGCAATTCTTAGGCCAAAATTTTGAATGATTCCCCGTGCATACCAGTGAGCTGAGTACAGCTGACTATTTAAAATTGTGGTTATTTTTACCCAAAAACGTCCCTCAATACTTTTTTTTGGTATTACGTCCCTCGGTACCGAGAGCTTGTTTGGAAAGTCACATGTTTGGAATGAATTGATTGAACATGGAATAGAATTCAACTAAATTATATATTTTGACATTTTTAATCTTATTAATTCAAATTATCTTTGCACCTTCCTTTTTCTTTTTCCCTCTCTTCAACACTCCTGTCTATCCGTGCCATTTCAGTCACCATTTCAGTCACGGTACATTAAAATGTTTGTCCTTTTCACTAATTTGTTCTCTTTTTTTTTTTTTTTCTATTTGCTCTTTTGTTTATCTTTTTCTTCTTTATTCATCACTTCATCTTCTAGGCTATGATGGTAGAAAAATAGTTTGGCTTTCTAATTAAAGTTGTTGACATCATTGACAATAGTGGGTAAATGGCTTTGCTACGAGGTGGTTGCGCAGTGACTAATAAAGAGCAATGACTTGATTAAATTTTTAGTGTTCAAAGATGCATGGGGATAAGACAAATTAGAGCTCTTTTAAGAAGAGGATGACAATGGTAGTGCTGAAAAAACTGGGGGTAGTTATTGTTATTTTAATTATTTAAAAAGGATATTTATGATAATTTATTATCCTAATAGAATGGAATTGAAAATCAAATCTCTTTTGATTTGATTTATAAATAATAAAAAACTAAAAGTATAAGAATTAAAATTCTCAAATAAATTGAAATTATTTATTTTTATGGATTCCAAAATAAGAAAAAGAATTATATTCTTAAATGAATTCTAATTCTTAACATTCTAAAAAGACCCCTTGCGAAACCATCAATGGCCGGTCCTTCAATTTCAATTGGGTCACGCCATTATTTCAAGTCTACAACCCAATTGGCTATCATGTATCTCCTCCTTATGCAAAAGAGTCAAATTCAATCCCCCATTTTTTAAAGAATTCCTGAACCAGTTATTATATTTATAATTTTACAGAAATATTTACCATAAAAATATTCTTATGTAAATAATTAATTATCTTATTAATTTCCTTATTACTACCTGCATTTTGTTAGAAGAAACTCCACCTTTTAATCCGTTGTGCGTTTTTACTCTTCATTTTCTATGATTTGGCGTTGACAGGCTCAGACGTACATTTAACTTTATGGAAAATTAGGCTTTTTTTTGTTTGGGCTATTTTTTTTTTCTCTAAACACAGATGTGATTCTGCATGTAAACCACGTTTTCCCAAAGTTAAAAAATTAGCTTTCGCATTCTCCACATTAGGCTATTAATTAAATAAATTTGTTTTCTATTTACTAATTATGTCTTTCACTATTTTATTAATATTTTTTTTGTTACTTTTTAAATAATATTCAAACATGTTATATGTTATTTTATTTATAGATTTTTATCAACAAAAAATTATTTTATCTTTTTCAATTATATCTTTAAATATTTATTGGTTTGATCATATTTAGCATAGCTAGCTAAAAAAAAAATTAGCATAAATAATAATAATAGTGAAAAATTATAAGTACTAAAAAAGAGTACTAAAAGTACTAAAAAAGTATTAAATAAAAAATATATTAGAAAATATAAAAAAATCAAATATACTTAAAAAAAATAATAATATAATTTAATATCATATCATTTATAGTAATTATTTATTAAAAAGTGATTTTATCTAATATTATTCAAATAATATTTATTTTATCAAAATTAATTTTAGTATAAAATTACTATACACAAACTCACTTCTACGTATGATCGTTAAAACTTAATTATTTGTCGGGTAAAAAATCAAATAGCCTAATCAATTTATTTTTAGTAAACAATTTGGATATATATATACTTATGTAATTAATTTTATATTAAATTAATACTTAATAATAATTTAACAAATATATCTACCTATTTAACCGTTCTTCTTCACGAATAAAGGATATTCTGTTTGGATTACCCATCTTATGTCTCTTCCTAGCTCTGATCACACATGGCAATGTTTAGAGACTAAAAATAGAATATAATAAACAAATTAAATGTGACTTGACCAAAAAAATGCGATTACTAATTTTAACAGAGCAATAATTTCTTTAAATCCTACTTTCTTTTTTTTTTAAGATATACGAGTCAACAAAAATTCAAATCATGAAAAAATTTACCATATTCACCAAAGTTACCATATTTACAAGAGAAAATATCTATATGACAACATTGGTCCAATAAGGATCTGCCACGTAAGATATAGAGACCACGTGGGGACAGTACATTCGGCGTTGCTCGTTGGAGGCACAATTTAGAGAACGCAGCCAAATATATATCTGAGGGGTTCGGTCACGTGTTCATGCCATTCTCTCTCTCTCTTTGTTCTTGTGAAATAAGAATAGCTGCTTCTTTTTTACTCACAAACTGCACAGAGACTTAAAGAGGAAGTGAGCTGAAACGATGTCGTTTAGGGTTCCGATCTGCTTCCTCTTTCTCTCACTCTTTCTCTTCGCTTCTCAGATCTCCGCCGATGAATCAGCATCGGAGGCCAAAGAGAAGGAGTTCGTGCTCACCTTGGATCACTCTAACTTCTCCGATACCATCAAGAAGCACGACTTCATCGTCGTCGAGTTCTACGCACCTTGGTATGCTCCGATTCCCTCTTCTTTGTAGATCTTGTAGTTTTTGCTGATTTGTGGTTACAATTTTCGTAATTTGTTCTCGATTTTGTGTAATTTACTAATTATATATTCGATTAGTGAAATCCATTGCTAGATTTGCATTTTATTTTATTTTTTGTCAAAAATGGTCAAAAACTGGTTTCAGCTGGTAAATTTTGCTGTGTTCTACTATTGTGTATTGCTTAATTTGGTGTGTTTAGTTATGAATTGTTGTTAACTTTAGTGCATTGCAATTTTCTCGTGTTTTCAGGTGTGGCCACTGTAAGAAGCTCGCTCCAGAGGTAATAATAATATATTGTCCTCACATTTTATCTTTTTGTTTTTGAGTTTAAAAATTCACATGGTAATGTTATGCACTTGTTGATTTTCTGTTGTTTTTTCGCTCATGCAGTATGAGAAAGCTGCGTCCATTTTGAGCAGTTTAGATCCTCCGGTTGTTTTGGCCAAAGTTGATGCCAATGAGGAGAAGAACAAAGACATTGCGAACGAATACGATGTTAAGGGCTACCCAACAATCAAGATTCTTAGAAGTGGAGGAAAGCACATTCAGGATTACAAAGGTCCCCGTGAAGCAGATGGCATTGTTGAGTATCTGAAGAAACAGAGTGGCCCTGCATCTGCTGAAATTAAATCTGCTGACGATGCTTCCGCTCTAATTGGTGAAAATAAAGTTGTTGCTGTAAGTGACTAACCATTGTGCTTTTTGCATGAGTGTTTGATATGTTGGTAGAAAATCTTATTTTTCATATGTTTTCAGGTTGGAATTTTCCCTAAATTTTCTGGGGAGGAGTATGAGAACTTCATCGCATTAGCAGAGAAGTTGCGTTCTGATTATGACTTTGGTCACACCCTGGAGGCCAAACACCTTCCACGGGGAGAATCATCGGTTGCCGGGCCTGTTGTTAGGTTATTCAAGCCATTTGATGAGCTTTATGTCGACTTCAAGGTAGTGTTGCTTCCTGCATGGTGGTTGTTCCATAAATAACATGCTTTTAGTGCTTTCTTATTAGGATGTATCTGATTCTTACATGATGTCACATGCTTTTAGGATTTCAAAGTGGAAGCTCTAGAGAAATTTGTTGAAGAATCTAGCATCCCTGTTGTGACTGTCTTCAACAATGACCCTAGCAACCATCCTTTTGTTGTCAAATTCTTCAACACTCCTAATGCTAAGGTAACATGTTGTCTAATTCATTCAACATTAAGTTTGTGTATACATCATTATATCATACTGTTAGCTTTATTTTTATTTTTCATTTTAAGTTTTCACTCAGTCCCACCTTCTAGTATTAATTTCCCTCTTATTTGTTTACGAACTCAACATGTTGGCATTTTAGGCAATGCTGTTCCTCAACTTCACTTCTGATAGTGCTGAAGCCTTGAAATCTAAATACCGTGAAGCTGCTGAGGAATATAGATCACAGGGTGTTAGCTTTCTGGTGGGAGATGTTGAAGCTAGTCAAGGAGCCTTTCAGGTTTGTGTAAAAATATTTAACGTTCTTTAGTGATCTTTTGCTTAATACCAATATTTGACAATATGAATGACCTGTCTTGACAGTACTTTGGACTTAAGGAAGAGGATGTACCTTTGATCATCATACAACATAATGATGGGAAGAAATTTTTCAAACCTAACTTGGAGCCTGATCACGTTACAACCTGGTTGAAGGAATACAAGGTGATGATTATTATTCATTTAGGTTGTTGTTGTTACTATTAGCCTATTGCTTCTGCTTGAATTTAGTATATCATCGGTCATCTTAGTTATAGGATATATTGCATCATCAAGTTTAAATATTTTATTACTGCTGTAATATGTCTTGGTGATTGTAATAATTTATTTTCTGTGAGTACTTCAGGATGGGAAAGTTACACCATATTTGAAGTCTGAGCCTATTCCTGAAACTAATAACGAACCTGTCAAAGTGGTAGTTGCTAACAATTTTGAGGACATAGTTTTCAAGTCAGGGAAGAATGGTATATACTTATTACTTCCTTCTATTTGTAATGATTTTACTTAACCCTGCACAGCTAAAATAGTTTAACTAATAACACTAAAAACACAAACAATGCAGTTTTGCTGGAGTTCTATGCCCCGTGGTGTGGTCATTGCAAAAAGTTGGCTCCAATATTGGATGAGGTTGCCGTCTCATATCAAAATGATGCTGATGTTATCATTGCCAAACTGGTAAGAAATGTCTCTAGCTTTCACCATGCATGATTGTGCTAATATAGTTGTTTCATTTGATGATGTAAGAAGCTTGGTGTCAATCAGTTTGATACATAATAGTCCACACAAATGACTCCAATTGTGTTGGTGCAGGACGCAACCGCCAACGATATCCCAGGTGAATCCTTTGATGTCCAAGGTTATCCAACAGTGTACTTCAAGTCTGCAAGTGGAAAGATATCACCATATGAAGGTGACAGGACCAAGGAAGATATCATCCAATTCATTGAAAAGAGCAGAGATAAAACTGGCCAAGAACAAGCACAAGGAAAAGATGAATCTGTCAAGCAAGAACAAGGAAAAGATGAGCTTTGAAGCTTTGAAAAGGTAAGCTTATTTTTAATTTGTGATTTCCATAGTTTCCCATTCATATTTTGATTTATTCTTTTCTTTTCAACCTTCTTTCCGCAGGAAAAGCAGACCAGCGGTTCCTTTTGGAGGATATAGACACACTAAATTACATGTAGATGAATCTTTGTAATTCAGAATCAAACATGTTGGTGAATCTTAGAGCACCAAAGTATCTCCCTTGGTTTGCGCGGTTTTTTTCTATTTATGTTTTTCCTTTAACAAGAATAAAGATGGGAGTTTTTGTTTGGAACAGTAGTGGTAGTAATCTAGTAGAGTTTCATACTGGAAAATGATATGGCTGTAGAAACTTTGATCCGTGTTAATTTAGATGCTGCTAGATTCCCCTCATGACCATGATCCGAGTGCATTCTATTTTTAGTTTTTTACCTTGTAGCTCTACTAATCTCTCTCCCTCTCAAGTGATAATTTGAAGTTCAGGTTACTGTTTTTTTTTCTTTCTTTTTTTCGGTTGCTGCTTAGATTACTGTTTTTTATTTTGGATAATTTATGTTTTGGTTGGTGCACTACTGTAGTAGTTGTGGATTAACCACAACGGATGCATGGATCACCAAAAAGTAAAATATGTAGATGTAAATGAACATGAACCTAATACTTCCAACGAAAGTAACTGGTAGATTTTTCATACGTGTAACACGTCCCAAAAAAGATTTTTCATAGGTTTATAAAATTCCTCGCAGTATTATCTCCACCGAACCAAGGACATTCCTTTGAGTCATTCTTGTTTTCTTCGTATGCCATCTTATTTGCAGAAAATGGATTTTTAATTGACTTTGTAATGTGCGACTTTGTATTCTATAAAATATGTGTTGGTTAAATAGTAATAGGAACTGATGTTTTAGTTGTCAAAAATTTGAACTAAATAAATTGTTTTACAAAATTATCTAATTATATTGTTTTTTGAAAAGTATAGTTAATTAATAATTTTCTAATTAATAAATCAGTCAATAAAAAATAGAACATTTAAAATCATTGTTTATAGAACATTCACAATATAAGTCATAGAATATTCGAAACTCAAAGCAATCTCAGCCAACTTAAATAGAACATCTGAAATCTAAAAGCAGAACATTCAAAACCTAAAGAAATAGAACATCTAATTTAAGTTGTTAGTTGATGTTAACTGAATTTTTATTAGTTATCTAGTATAGTTATTTTCTTTTACCACCATTCACACCATCAACATAAAAAGTGGTTATTTTTTATAAGATGACAGTACGTAATTGAATGATATTACGTAATTTTATCTTTTATTAAATGACATTATGTAATTTTATTTTTTATAACATGAAATTACGTAATTAAATACTATTCTTAAATTTTATTTTGATTAAATTTTTTATGAAGTAATTTGGAGAATAATATATAGTTTCTGTTTGTCACGTTACAGTAATTCAATAGATGTTTTTATAAAGAGAAAATTTAGGAAACCCATAATTTGTTAGTCAATAAGTGACCAATAGGTTTTTTTCTCCTTTTTTCTCTCCTTTTTTACCACCTATTATTTCTCTAATTACACTCATTCGCTTCCTATTAGTTCCCTAATATTGGTTTCGTAAGATTACTCTTTCATAAATAATGTGTTTTCAGTAATAACCTATTTAATATATTAAAAAGCACAACTCTAATTACTTAAAACTAAAGAAGTACTCTTTTTCTTTTGGTCTGTATAGAAAATTTTCAAATTCGTTTTTCCAATTTTTTAAAGTTTAATTCTAATGCACTAATAATAATACTGTTTAATTTTCAAATTTTAATGCATCCCGTCCCATATATATGTAAATATAATTTAGTATAATTTTTTAGATATTTAATAATATTTAAATGATTTTATTTATAATTTTAATTTAGAAAAATGCTAGATCTATTTTTTTTATTATCTATATGTAATTATATTTCTGAAGTAATTTTTTACACAATAAATTTTATTCAGTAATTCAATAAATATCCGTACATAAAACATAATGGTTTCAATACCCGACCTGCCTTATTGTCGTTCCTAACCAAAGTTCCGGATAAAACATAAAAATTAAATTATTTATTTAAATATTTAAGGTGAATTCTATGATGAAGATGGTAGATTCCATCTACACCTATAGATGGCAGGTGGTGTGTTCTGATTGGCTTAATTGAGTGGGATCCACCGTAAGTCCTTTAAAGAACTCCGTTGTGGTTAATATGCTAATTACATATGATTGTAGGTTTTTTTGTTTGGAGTGAGAAGGCTTTATCTTTGGGCTTGCTAGTTAGGCTTTTGGGTAGTACAAGTTGGGGCTCATAATTTTTTTTGTTGAGTGGGCCAGGGTTGATAGTGAGTATGGTGTATTGGTGTGGCAGCATATTGAACGGGCTGAAAATGGCCAACGGGCTATTAAAATGAAGTCCTTTAGGTGTGCGCTGTTATTGTTTTGTAGGAAGATGAATTTTGGTTTTTTTATTTGCTTAGTAAAAATGATTAGAATATGTTTTGTATATGTACATGTAAATGAAAATCAATTAACGATGAAGGTGAAATATATTGAGTTAGAAAACAACTTATTTTCGTCTTAAATGTTTTATTGTCATTTTTTTAACGAGTATAGAGGAATCAATACTTTAAAAAAGTCTCCAATTAAGGGCTAATTTCTAAAAAAAAATATAAAACTTTGAATTTTTCCACTATAATAGTTAGCTTTTGTGGTGATAATGATTCTCTCAATCTTATAGCTTGTAGTAGTGATTGTTTTTAATTTTTAAGGTCTCATAACTCATTATATTTTTTTGTTTAGTTAAAACTTTTAATATTAAGAACTGAAACAATATTTTATCTTTATTTTAATTGTTTAACATTATTGGATATATGTTTCTTTTAATTGTAATCTATTACTTTACTGATGTTGAAAATAAATTTTGATACTGATATTTTAATTTTGTACAATAATTTTACAATAATATAAAACTTATTAATAATATTTAAAATTTATAATGTAAATATTGTAACTTATATAAATTGTATCTTGTGTATAATATAGTAAAGGATAGGCCAATTCTTAATTCTAAATACAGAACTCATTATCTTCATGCAATTTCAAAAAATATTAACACGGAATAAATATTTTTCTAATTCGACTTTATTTCTAACTCAACATATTTCACCTTCATCGTTAATTGATTTACATTTACATGTACATGTACAAAACATATTCTAATCATTTTTACTAAGCAAATAAAAAAACCAAAATTCATCTTCCTACAAAACAATAACAGCACACACCGAAAGGACTTCATTTTAATAGCCCGTTGGCCATTTTCAGCCCGTTCAATATGCTGTCACACCATACTCACTATCAACCTTGGCCACTCAACAAAAACATTACCAGCCCCAACTTGTGCTACCCAAAAGCCTAACTAGCAAGCCCAAAGATAAAGCCTTCTCACTCCAAACAAAAAACCTACAATCATATGTAATTAGCATATTAACCACAACGGAGTTCTGTAAAGAACAAGTCCTGCAATGGCGGGTCCCACTCAATCTAGCCAATCACAACTCACCACCTGCCATCTATAGGACTCCGCTTGATTTTGATGGACAGCACAGACATGGACATTAGTGTGTTAAAACATGTTTGGTGGTAGAGACATGCACTAGAGACATTGTGTCTCCAATACACTCTTTCTTGTTTTTATGTGCACTCTTTGATGAAGCACACAGATGGACACGGAATTTGGTAAGGTGTACACAGATTTTTTAATGAAAAATTTTCCTCTTTTACCCTTAACTCTTTTTCAATATTTCATTGTTACCCCTTTTATTTTTTATATCAAAACCTTAATCTTCACATTTCTCTCTTCGTTCCAGAGCTCAACTCCAGTCTCAGGTTCTTTTCCTCTCTTCTTCTTTTTGTCTTTATTCATCAATCTCTTATACCCTGTTTTTCTTTAATCAAACATTCACAACCCTCCCAAAGTGTGCACTTTCCCCCTTTAACCCATCAACACACCTTCACCCTCTTCCACCATGGACAGTACAAAAAAGAAAATTCACACAGGTGCCTCCATCTCCTTCAATTTTTCTAAAAACTTCCAAATTTTCAATTGAACCCACCAAATTCACAACCAACCCAAATCAAAACACGATTTGAATCCTCCAAAACTTTCCTTTTTTGTTTTTCCGGTTTTCGTATCAAACAAAAATAATAATAATAATAATAATAACAAAAAAAACAGCTACGTCGAGCAGAGAAATGTGCGTGGGTTTTGAGCTGCGACGCCGAAGAAGACGCGACATTGAACAGCGGCGCCGGTGGGAAGAGGACGATTTGTGACAAGTAACGGCCGATGGTTGGGGCGCCAGTTAGAATTGGACGATATGTGAGTCGGTGCTTATGGAAGGGGACGTTTATGAGTACTAAGTACCAAAGGGTGCAGAGCTTCTTTTTATTATTTATTTTATTTAATTATTAAGAAGGTTAAAAATGTATCTTTATGTTATATTTAATTTTAATAATAGATTTATTTTAATGTCATATCTATTATTGCCAAACATAATAGATACACACTAATTTTTAGTGTCCTGTCCATCAATGTTTCTGTCCCAGTATTCTGTTCTGTCCACTTTTATCCAACAAACGCAGCTTAGGTATAGATGACCATAGAATTCACCAATATTTAAACCGGGAGTAAACCCAAAATCATTTTGAAACCCAGAATTGAGCCTTTCTTTTTTTTAATAAAAGAATTGAGCCTTTAACGCACTGCATGGCTTCTTCAAATTACACTATTGGTCCTACACCAAAAAAAAAAAAACTATTGGTGATCCTTGCCAAAGTGCAGCCTAGTTGGAATGGGACAAATATTCAATTCTGCTCCAAAAGTTTGAGGTAAGACACATACTGGTCTCTAAAATTTTATGGGGAAAAAAAAGTGTCTAAAATTTTAATTGATTCAATTTGAACTCTTAAATTTATTATGCAACTTCTATTTATTAATATTCCTTTAATTCAGCATATAGATGTGTACTTTTTTTTGTGATATAGATCTATTTTTTATATCATCTATAAGTGTCATTTAGTTTTTTATAAATGAAATATATATACAATTTAACTTTTATTAATCTAAGGTCATGGTAGGTGTTTAGTTATTTTTTTAAAGCTTTTTCTCCGGATCATACATAATAAATATAAAACTAATTGCCATACAACATTTTATATTAATTGTTTAATTTTAAATATTATGTTGATTGCGCTTGTGTAATATATTTTTTGCATAATTATACAATTTCTTAAAAATTATAGTAAAAACTTATTTTTATTGATTTTTTAAATAAAAAATTAATTCATAAAGTGTTTTAAAATAAATAATCATGCTAATAGAAAAAACATTATTAATGGGTAAATATATATTATGAAAATTATAACTTAGACATTTAAACAAATAAAGTGATTATGAAATAATAGTCATAAAAAAACACATTTAGCGACGGTTTTTGTAAAACCGCCGTTAAACACCACTCATGAATCTGATAGTCATAAAACCGTCACTAAACACCTTAACAGACATAAGAGCCGCGCTCGTTTAACAGCAATTTTGCTATAATCGCCACTAAACCAAAAGATTGTTAGCCCATTCAAAGAACCATCACACAAACCGCCGCTAATTATTGATTAGCAGTGGTTTTAGAAAAGCATCGCGAAAAAAGTGCCGGCATCTAACAGAAATGTTGTAGTATAAGTCTTAATTATATAGAAGTTAGACGAAAAATTTAAATAATTATAAATTGACATACCAAATCAATACATCAGTAACGAAGACAATGTTAGTGTTAAAGCAAGTTAATATTATAAATTTGGTGATCCAAATTAAATCAACTGAAATTTAAGGATTAATAGAGTTAAGTTGTTGTTGTTAGTGGTTAGTTGCTTATTGCTATAATTAACTGTTCACTAGTTACTCATTACTATAGTTAGTTACTTTACTAAGGTTAGTTATTGGCCGTTAACTATAGTTAGTTTTCTGTTATTACACAATTATAAGTATAGTTACTGTAACTAATTCTCTCAACTTGTAATGCACACTTATCAATAACAAAAAATATCTTCTCTCTCTCCAACTGAATTCTCTGATCTCTCTCTCCGATCCAATGATGTTGTGCCACCCACCAGTTCATGTTCACGCTCTAGATGATCATTCCTAGACATGACGGGGGTGTATTACAAGTCCCACATCGATCAAGGATATGGTCTCTTGAAAGTATATAAGTGTGAGGCATCCCTCACCCCATGAGCTAGCTTTTGGAGTTGGGTTAGGCCTACCTAATTTCAATTCTAATAAGGATTATCTTGAGTTCATATCAAATTTAAAGGCCAAATTGGGTATTAAAATAGGGTATGATAAAGAAATAGGGTAAATGACATATGTGCCCCCGACCTTTTCAAAATCGTACATATGTGCCCCTGACCATTGTGTAATACGAGAGGGTCCCCTACATTCGAAGAAACGGGACGATAGAGACCCTCCGTTGATTGCACCCTCCATGTGGCAACGGGAAAAGCTCACGTGGCAATAACGGGTCCCAAACCGTGCAACGCAGTGCCAACGTGGAAGGGGGAGCTAGAAGAAGTAAGAAACTGCGTCGTTTCTATTCGTGAGTGTTTCCTTCCTCTCCAAATAAAACCCCCTAACTTGTCTCATTTTTACAGTTTGTGCCCTAACGTGTTGGTTAAGGTGAGGAGCGAGAGTGCGTTTCTTCCATTGAAGGTGTGACGCTCCAGTGACCAAGGGGGAAGATTTGAACGTTGTGTGATCGGAAGAGGCTATTAGGACTCATGAGGTTAGTGGTTATGCTTGATTCAATGTCTTTGCCCTTTCTGAATGCAGTTGCATGTTGTCAAGTGAATGTTTGTTTGGTATTTGAATCGTTTAGTGTTAGTGTGTAAGTTTTTGTTCTTTTTCTTAGCTTGATTTTGTCATTGATTGTGGTTGGTTTCTGCTTAGGGTTCGTGAAATGGGGACCTTTTTGTTCTTCCCGCTTTCCACCATGGAGGAAAGTTTATTAGGAATCCATTAGGCGAACTGGAGTATGTTAACGAGTTGGTGGAAAGGTTCCCCGAGATGGATGTTGATCATGTCAAATTCGGCGACATGAAGAAACTTTACGAGGATTTAGGATACCGGGAGTACAGGGAGGCCCTTCAACTGAAACCATGGCTGCTGCAAGTGTTGGGACGCAGAGGATCTTAAGGTTCATGGAAACTCCAAGATTCCAGAAGAATAAGAAGAACTAGTTGTTATGTTAGAAAAGTTGGCTTCTATGTATTTTGGGTGTGTTTTGTGAAAAACTTGTATCTTTTGTTAGAAACAATGCATTTTATTTTGTGTTCTGTAAAGGGTATATGAAACTTGTCCCTTTTGGTATTGGTACTACTTAACTTATTTTGTATGTCGCAACAAACAATGGAACCACCTTATCTATTATGATAAATTAAGTTAAGATATCCAGTTAGTTCTATGTCAACTACAATTTCTACTTGCACATAACATATGCATTCATGGCAATTCATTTCATTACTTAGGTTGCAAATACATTTACCAGCAAATATGCATCCAAAAACCCAAACTACACAACATAATTGCCCTACATTACAGTACCCCTACACCTAATGCCATCACTTTGCCATCGTTACAGCACACATGGCAACAACTATCACAACCAACCCAATTACATATGGCCAAAATGCAAACTTCTTCCTCTGTTCCAGGCATCCAACCCTTTTCTCTAACTCAGAAATCCTGCTTTCAAACTCCATGGTCGCAAAGTGCTCAGCCACGTCCTCCACACTTTTACCAGCAACACCATTACTCAATTTTGATGTATGCCGAGGAAGAACCTGCAATGAGGCAATCCACCCTACACCAGAGGAAGCGATTTCATTCAATTACAAGCCCATAACACCAATTAAAGATAGCACTGGTTTAAGACTAAATCGACTTACCCTGAAGAATGGACATCCTAAGAAGAGCCTATTAGGGTTCGTTGGGGTTTTTGAGAGGTAAAGGATTGCATACACTCCGCATCTGCACTTCGGAGCAATCCCATCGCTCTCTTCTCCAGGCGTCGGAAGATACACTCCATGGGTAGATGAAAACCTCTGACTTCCTCTCGAGGTTGCATCAGCTCCGTCGTTCTTCATTGATTCACCACCTTCGCCTCAATTCGCAACAGAAACCCTGAAACTCACTAATTAGGGATTTCGTTTGGAGATTAGGGTTTTAAAAGCCCCAATTCGACAGAGAAACGACGATGTTTCTTAACTCAAACATTCACTTCCAATCCACATTGGCACTGCGTTACACGGTTTGGGACCCGTTATTGGCACGTGAGCTTTTCCCGTTGCCACATGGAGGGTGCAATCAACAGAGGGTCTCTGCCGTCCCGTTTCTTCGATGGTGGGGGACCATCTCATATTACACAATGATCAGAGGCACATATGTACGATTTTGAAAAGGTCGGGGGTACATATGTCCTTTACCCAAAGAAATAAGCTGAATTCTAACCAATTCTATCGTATTGAGAGGGTAAGTTACTATTTCTCATTTGATTTTTTTTCGTTGAATATCCTCTGAAATATCACCGCCACATCCTCCAATGATTTTTGTGACTCCGTTATCTCAAAAAAGGAAGATCAAGTGAGAAAAAACAGAATCATAGCAATGATTGGAGTTTTAGCCGATGCCCTCTAAACTATCATGTTCACAAAGCATCAACGTGTCCTCCAATTCACTGTCACAATTCCGTTTTCTCTCACTTGGTTTCCTTTTGGATATAATGGACTTGCGACGGTTATTGAAGAATGCGATGGCGATATTTTAGAAAACGTCCAGCGAAATAAAGAAAACTCAGATACGTCACACATACACGCGCACACACATCCTTAATTATATATTTATAATAACATTTAAAGTTATTCATTTATTTTAATATTAATTAATAAATATCGAATAAAGGATGGACTAATTTTTGTTATGTTCTCTCAAACATTCTCCTAAATATATGACTAGTGTGTGATACACATCCAATGCAAAATTATGAAGTGTCAATTGTTATATTTGTAGCTTAAAAGCTTCACATAAAAGAAAACCAGAAACAGAAGCATAAGTAATGTACTTGGCAGTGACAACAACAAAACATAACATAATTCTAACATAACACCTCATCACTTCTATTTATTAGAATGAGATCCGACACCATATAAGAAGGGATTTGTCTCTGATCTGAAAAACTTTGATTTTACTTCTTGCCGGCAAATTAGTCAGTTCTTGGTTTGTTGCGTGCATCAACTTTGCGTGTTTTCAAAGACAACACTATTAACCCGTGATCACACTTTCTTTTTTATTCACCTACCTAAAACATTTATTTTGCTACACCCAGTTTTACTAAGGTTCATACCTTGGTATTTATAGAAAGATATCCTCATGCATGTAAAGATATAGTAACTTGTAAATTTGTGTTATACATATTAATCAATTTAGTCAAACAGCATATTAAACCTTTTTTTATAACTACTGTCAATAAACATTAAACTATTTCACGATTTTATCATTTTTAGAGAAAAATATTTTCATATGAATAGTTTGATAATAATGTAAGTGATAAAATATAGTTGAATTCAAGCTTTGCCAAATAAAATTCCTCAAGAGAAATATCCTATAATTGATCAAGTTGAATTATAAATGCACCAGGTTTTTAAAGCGACAAACATGGTGAGTGTGATTTAAAAGATAAATAACTTAAAAAATAAATAATTTATGAAAAAGTACATAAAACCCACTTTTAGCTACTCAAATATTAGCTCATTTTATTTTTAATTGTTAAAATTATCATTTTTTAAGAATTTAATGTTTAACGTTTATAATTTAGAATTTAGAAGGAATAGTTTATTATTTAAAATTTAAGATAATAAATAATATAAAATAACTTTAAAAATACTAATTGATATTGGCTTAAATTTTTTTTTTTAACGGTATCTTCTGACCCAACATGTTAAGAATTAATCTATCACAAATTTAAATTCTATTTAAGCATCTGTCGTTGGCCAATAAATTGCTGCATACACAAGACACAATTCAAACTCTTAACACTTATTTAAACGGATAACCAATTGAACAATTGAACAACCCAATCATAATTACCTAAAACTTTATCTTCATAATTTAGTTCATTATTTATACACATGCACTTTAATGGTTGTAATTGCAATAAATAATATTACTCTACTCATTTATGGAATTTCATTAATTAAGCTTGAGTTAAAAAGAAAATGATAATTAATTAAGATCATAATAGTCATACACATACAAAACTATATAAGATGCATAAATAATACCAAACCACACTCTATTTTGTTTTATCTTTTCATTTTGTTTACACCACTACTTTTAACCCTTTGATTTTGAGTCTTGATTTTTCTGAAGGCTCGTTAGAAGACATAGAAGCCTTCCTTTTATTAATATTATTATTATTGCTAATAATCCTGTTATTGTTGCTTATGAGACTATTATTGTCATTTTCTAAATCTATAGAACTATTAGCAGATTCTTCTTCTTCACTTGAATTATTATGATCAAATAGTGGTTTCACAAAGTAAGGTTGGAGCTTCTTTAAATCAGCTGACTGTAGAGGTTTCAATAGAAACTCTTCTGCTCCTCCTTCCAAGCACCTATTTAATATCAACAATATAACATTTTCAATTAAATGGGTATTATCTATTAATTAGTTTTAAAAAAAAGTGCTTGGATACAATAGAAAATAGAAAATCTCTTTAATTACAAAGTAATCTAAAATTATGTTATTTTATCTTTATTAATTACTATTAAAATCATTAGGATAATAATAGATATAATAAATGTATAATTATATATTTATATATATAATTATAAATATTAAATAAAATAAAATAATTTTATATTATTATCTCTCTAATATTAACAATATTAACAAATGTTTTAACTAACTCACAAGCTAAGAAAAAGGCAAAAGTTAGAATTCAAAAACTTGTTTTTAAAAACTAAAACTGAAAACTAATGCCTTTTCTATATTTTCTTACAACTTTATTTCTTTTTTGTCTAACTTTATTTTAGTTAAGATAAAAAAAAATAAAAGAAAGGAAACTTAAAATAAAACAAAACAATATAACAAGAAAGAAAAGAAAAACTTACATGCTGATTCTGGAAGGTACATTTTCTGATGACATAATCACAACTGGAACATCTTTCCAAGAAGATCCCTGCGGCAGTAGGCAATTCAATGTAATGTAATGTCAACAGAACAAGAAAGAAAGGAATATAATAAATAATTAAAAAAAAGGTAAAAAAAAGGGGAAAAAAAAAAAGCAAAAGCAAACTTGAGTTAGATCTTGAAATCTGGAACTTTTTCCTTTTCCTTTTCCTTTTCCTTTTTTTTTTACTGAGAATTGCAGTCTTACACTATTTCTTGTTATAAATAAATAAATAAAGTTATGACTTATGATGATGGATAAAAAAAATTTCTGCTATCTGCAAATTGAATGACAAGAGAAGAGAATATGATAAATCCTTAACTGTTGATTCATGAGTAAGGGAATGTTTGGCATCTTTTCTTTCTTTTTTTCAGTTTTTGTATAATAATTCATCAAGCAAGAAAATCTTTTATTTTATTTTATTTTTTCACTCAAAAGACAGAGAGAATTTCGGGAAGATGTCGGAAAAAATAAGGATTGTGTTGTGTGTTTGACCACCTTGACTCGTTTAAGTAAATCATAGCCACTTATCCCAGGCATGCAATAATCCGTCATGATCAAATTCACTTTCATTCCCTGCAATGTCCAAATGAAAAGATTCACATACACTTTTAATTACAGTGTCCAAATAAATTAATAATAAAAAAAACTAAGAGGAGTACTTGCATTTTAATTACAATGTCCAAATGAAAAGATTCACATACACTTTAAATTGTTGTGGTACTTTTCTGATCTGATGAGATCAAATCAATATGTTCAAACATGGGTGCTGATATATAACTTTGATATCTTGTATATGTATGTTGAGGGTTAAAAAATATATAACTAATAAAAAAGTTTTCAAAAATATTCCTGTAATTTATAATTAATAATTTTAATTTATATATATTTTTTATTTTTTTTAATTAAAATCAACTATTACCAATTACAGCTATATTAGTATATGGGTATACTTGAAAACTTTTTAAACTAATAAGGTATGCAAATAATATAAGGGAGAATGAATTTATGTGAGGTTAATATGAAATATTCATACCCACTATTCTAATCATAAAGCATTCTTTTAGGCATATGATATTATGAATGTGTGGCCTAATTTAAATGAATAGAACTGAAGTTATGACGATGAAAAAGAGAACTAAGAAATTAAATTGCATACAAAGTAGGTTTAGTTGAGGAGTAAAAGAGTTTAATGAAAAAAAATCATACATAAACTTTATTTTACCCTTGAAAATACTTCCATTTCATTTTCATCCAACTCTTTTTTATGTAAAAATATCATATATTTATAAAATAAAAATAATCACTAATTAATTTATTTATATATAACTATATGTGTTGTTTTATAAAATTTTAATAAATATTTTATATAAATATCTTATTTTTAATATATACCTACATAGTTAATTTTTATACAATTCTAAATGATGAACTCCTTCTTATCTTTTTAAATAACATAGCATCAATTTGGTAGATCATAGGAAGCATTTCAAGCATTTTAAAAAGAGAAATGTTCAATAACTAATACTTTTTATTTATATTAGCCAATAATAATAATTTTAACAAGAACATACACTTTCTTTGTTACTATATCCGATAAAAATATGGTAGTTGATTAAGTACAAACAAAAAATAAATAACAAATTGTGTTGGTGATATACTATTTTTTTAAGTAAAAATTTAAGTATTAATTTCAATCATTTTAATTATTGAACAAAATTATTATATACACATGATTGAAATTAAGAGTGTTTAAAAATAATAATAATGAAACACTTAAAAACATTTATGTCATGTAATATTGAAATGTTTCCGAAACTATACACCCTTCTCCTCGTGACTGAATGAAGAAGTCCCCTTGTACTCACATTGTCAGAATTCAGAAACCAGAACACTGAAACAAAATTTGACGACAAAAATATAATAAATAGAACATATATTATTTGCCTAGCTTGTTGTTTCGAAAACGATAACTTGGGTATCATCATCATCATATCTATGTATATATTACTAAATTTCATGTACGGAAACTAAACATATCAAAAACCATATATACATGATGATGAAATGAAATTCATACTTCAACAAATTAAAGACTTCTATGTATAATGAGAAGCTAATTAATTAATTAATAATAAGGAAGAAGAAAAACCTCTTGCTGTAATGGCTGAGGAGGAGAATTAGAAGATGATGATGAAGATTCTGAAGAGGTTGATGAAGAAGTATTATTATTATTGTTTTGATGGTGGTCATCATCATCATTAACAAGACCAAGATATTTCAGAGCCTTGTCACCAGACTCCACGCAGGTAACTGCATAATATAATTTATCAAACAAAAACCGTTCATTAATTGATGCCAAAATTTTTGAATAAATCAGTAAATAAAATCATTCCTGAGAATTATTGAAATGGTAAGATATTATATATATCGATGAGCATCCAAATTAATTAAATTAAAGTGTATGTACCATCATATATACCTTTGCATGAAGAATCTCTTAGGAGCCTCTCCAAGAGCTTCCTATCAATGACACTATCATCAACTGCCAACACATGAAAATGTTGTTGTTGTTGTTGAATCTTTCTACCATCATCAACAACCTCCATCTCTTCTTAGCTTCTTGATCTCTATCTATCTATGTCTATCTATATGAGAGAGAGAGAGAGAGACAGAGGAACGTGATGAATGAGAATGAGAATGGAAAAACTTGAAATGAGAGGTGGCATGTAATTATCCCGTGAGTCTTTTTATTTATTTATAAAATTATATTATATATATATATATATATATATATATATATATATATAAATTAATAATTAATAATATTGGTGTATGATGAGAGAGAATGAAATGAAGAGAGAGAAGAATAGGCACTGTGTTGGAATAGTGAGAGTGTTGTTTGTTTTTATTTGCGATTCAATGCTAAGATCTTCTCCTTAGATTCTCTCTACAACCACCACTCTCTCTCCACTTTCAATTTCGATCACATTTCAATTTCATTCATTTTCCAACCAAATTTAAACACACTTAATAATTAATAATAATATTTGTTATAACATGATATACATGAAAAACAAACTAAAAATGTACCATATTTCAATAATAATAATAATAATGATAATATGGGTCCAAACTATTTTTTTTTCTAACCAATTCTCAATTAATAAAAATTTGAGTAATTATATCACAAATTAGTCGTTCAAAAATTTTTGGTTGTTGGATGCTTTAATTTTCAATAAATTTTACAAACTAGTTTTAATATAATTACAATAAATCCGACAAATAGTAATCATTTATTAGCGATAATTAAATAAATCAACGCTAAACGAACGATCTCAGCAATTTTTGCAAGAATTTATCACATTTGGTGGCAGTTTTGGATGAGTTAGCTGCGATTAATACAAAATCTTCGTGAAACAGATAAATGATATAAATATAATAGTCGTTGAAGTTGTATGCTGCAAAATATATTTTTATTTATTTAATATTTTAAACTTAAATTTTAATTTAATTTAAAATTATAATAAAAAAATTAAATAATAAAAATAATATTTCACGTTATTAAGTTTGTTATTTTAAATTGGTTTTAAAAAATTTAGAAACTATTATAGTTTTATTAAATAATGATAGAGGTCACCTAACAAAATAAAAAAATTAGGATATAATTTAGTGATTAAAATTTGTTGAGAATTAAAATATACGACTAAAATTATGGAGTTGTTTAAAAAAATTAAAATAAAATAAAATAAAGAGAGATGGTTGTTTCCCATCTTTTTCTAAAGAGGAATTATGTGCTGAGGATTTATTTTCTCCAAAGTAAAAAATAAAATCTCAAGATCTTTGTTCCCATTCGGTCATGATGATGCAAAGATTGTTGAATTTGGGTGTGGATAGGATCCAATTTTACTAATTATGCACAAGCACAACATGACTTTGAAAAATTAAAGCAACCTCCTTAACTTTTTCCTAACTAATTAAACTGCTATATATTAATTTTATCAACTTGGCAGTGATGATCTAGTGGGGTTTATTGTGTTCACTTTCAAATTAAAACCTGTTTTATTAATCAACATCATCACTTACTATTTAATATCCCGTTACTAGTAATAGTAATTTTCCATTGTGAAATTAACAGTGTTTTGCATTAAATCTAAATGCAAGCATTTGGTAGGATAATTAATTAATAAGAAGACTTTAATTTACCCAAAATTAAATGTGATTAATTTCACCTCAGCCTACCTTATCCTTGCTACTTCGCTAAAGAATGTAGGATGTGACACTGTGTTCATTATATTAGGACCATTTTCTTTTTCATCGATCCACTTTTTCTTTATGAAATATAGGCAATTTTATATGGATGGAATTTAAATCAATGCATGAAAAAAAGAATTCCACTATGTTTTTTTTTTGGGTTATATATTTCAAGTAATTTTGAACCACTAGCTAGTATAAATATAGATCATTTTGATTTTCTTTTTAGATTATGTTTTGTGCAATTATCTTTCCATATATATATATGTGTGTGGGGTAAGCTCATGATGTTTAATAAACTAGATATTTGAAATAAGGCAGCACAGTTAACCAACGATTACAGACCTTCCAAAATTTAATTAAAAAATTTAAATAAAAAAGAAGAGAAGCATTACAAGTCTTCCACTATAAGAAATACGTTAAGAGATGACCGAATTTACTAATAACAATTTATAACTTATTTTTTAGTTTTCACGGAATTTTTTCAATTCGATAGACGACTAAAAATTAATCTATTGTGAATCAAATCTCCATTTAGGAATTGAATATTGATTATTAGATTGCTGCGTATAAAAGACTGAATTTAAATTTTTGATATTTGTTTAAAATTTAAGAAGATAAATAAACTAAAGACCAACTCTAGTATTTTCTTATTTAGAACTTAGTAATGATAAAAATATTTGTCAAGAGATTCTAGTTCTACAATATTTATTATTCAGTTCGCTATCCACACACTCACGCTAAATTGACATCCGTATAAAATACAATAATTGGTGCGTTAATTACTTTTCATTTTTTATATTTCATCTATAATAATCATAATCGTATTTTTATACGGATATAAAGCTGATGTCTACTAAAAAAAATACGTGAAAAGCATTACTTTTTATTATTTACAAGTAATTTTGTGAATATCTCTCCGATATATTCCAATAACAGAAGTAACCTAAATGTATTTATAGCAAAACTACTAAAGATTCTACTTGCCCATTAATCCTTTTTCCTTTTTTCCCCTTCTAATTGTGACATTTCATATAGTTTTACTTTTGTTAATTTTTTTTCTTTCTTGTTAGAGTGATAACCTAATCTAATTAATAAGGGTAGCTACTTTGCACCCAAAATTACGCAAACAACAATAACAAAATCTTGATGAAATCTCACCGAATATCACAAAAAGGGATGTGTGCTTACCTGAAATTGGACGCAATGTTGACATCGTCCTTCATGCCCCATTCTAATTTTTCTTTGCAATCAATTTTCAATTTCAACTACAAAAGTAGTAAGAGTATGAGCAATAATACAAATTCTAGGTAAGTGAATTTTTTCATGCAAAACTTTTATACCATTTACATCATGACCATAATATATATATATATATATATATTGAAGACAAAATTTGATGAGCGAAATAGTTAATTTAAAATATTTTTTTGGTGTCTGCTAATTTAAAATATATAGAATCAAGCTATTTGAAATTAGACACGCAAAATTTTTTTAAAGAAAAGACCATTTCTCTAGGTAGAAAACATAAGAATTTTGCACCCAACCATTAGCATTATATTTTAAATATTTTACGTATATACCAAAAATTAAATCAATTACTAAATTATCTATTTTTGTAACTTAATAAATTAGTTATTTAAATATATAATGACTAATTCTTTTAAAATTATATCGTTAAAAATATTTATAAATATGGTGCATATTATAATAAAGAGAAAAAATAGGAAAAAAAAATATTTTCATAAATAATTAAATATTTATCTAAAATAATATATCATTTAATTTTTTATTAAATTTTTAAAATAAATATATACCTTTCTTTTTCATTTTATTCCCACAAAAATCTCTTCGTCGTAGAATCGTCTTTCCGTAACATGTATTTCTTTTCACTCTTACAATAGTTCACTGAGCAAGCCAAATCACTAAATCGAACAAGAAGATTATAAGAATTTTGCAAAGAATTGAATATCTACCGAGAATACAGAAATGAAAATTAATATATAGGGGACCACCATTTTATACATGAATAGTTCATGCAGTACACATTCCATGAGTTAAAAAAGAAAATACCATTAATGTGAAATTGATAAATAGTAAAAGGGGACAAGAAATGAATAAAAGCAGTGAGTTGGGACCAAAAGGTTGGGTCCCACAAAGCAAATATACGAAATCTTAGGTGGGTCCATGCAAATATAATCCTTTTGTAGGATCCCCAAAACCCATTCCTCTCTTGTGAATATAAGTAGATCTCCTAATATTTGGAATCTGTTCCTACGGAGGGCAATCTGACTCGCTCCGTATTGCGTGGGTATTGGACAGGTATGGATACTGAACGCCCCACCCTATTATTTGTCCCGTCCCGTTTCATATATATATATATAATTCAGTTTGATTTTTAGATATTTAATAATATTTAGATGATTGTTTTGCTTATTTTAGTTAAGAAAAATTTTAAATTTAATTTTTTTTTGACTTAAAATATTGTATTCTTGTTATGTTGTGAATAATTATATATTATTTGTATTTCTGAAATATTTTATTAGATAATAAATAATATTATTGAATAATTTAATTTAATTTACTTATGTTATAGATATCCGTAAGTTTGGGTATGGGGCAGTATATATCCGTGAATTTGGGTATGAGACTAAAAATTAGATACCCATAAATTTAGATTTAGGTTTGGATATGGGTACTTAAATACCCGTCCCATCTTGTCCTATTGCCATCCCTATCTGTTACCATCCAGGGTGTCTAAACAAGAAAGTTTTTTGCATTAAAGGGCTTACCCATTTTGTTCAAAGTTCAAATTTTACCCTTTTTTTTTTAATTATAAATGGAAAAATCTCAAAGATAATTTTTTTTTTAATTTATACTATGTCTTTAACTTTAAACTATATATATTTTATTGGTGTATTTATATTTTTATATTTAATAAAAATATATTAATTGTCTAAATTTTAATAGAAAAGAATAAATCGTGTTTGTTATATGTATCACTGTTTAATTTCTTTTTACCCGTTTGAGTGTGGCCCAATTGTTATCTGCCACGTGTTATTTTCTTTAATATGTAGACCTAATCATCGTCTGACATTAGGAACAAGGTTCTGACGTGGTTGCATGTGAACCGTCAGATCACATCACTATCATTCACAATCATTTTACTGCTTTCACCTTTCAATGTTTCTATTTTTAGTTTCAGAATTTAATTAAAGATGTATAAAAGAAAATTATGTTAGGTATACGTTAAAATCAGTCATCAAATTAGTTACTAATGTATAATATGCATTAAAATACTAAATATACATTAAAAATAAATTAAACTACATATATATTTTGTATTTCAATGCGTATTATACACTAATGATTGATTTGGTGACTGATTTTGGTGTGCAAATAGAATTATTCATAAAAAAATTGGTTAAGAAAATGAAAATGAAAATATTTAAATTGTCTTTTATATATACATATATATATATTCATAAAAACTCAATAAAGTTTGTATTGTATTTATATTTTCTATTCATATATTTTATTTGCAATATTCTTAATTTTGTTAACAAAAAATGCTTAATTTTATAAAGTATAGTCGCACTAAAATAAACCAGACGTTTATCTTTTTCCAATTGAACTCTTATTTAAAATTTTAGTCTTATAATTTTTTTTCTCTTACTGATTTTACCAATTTATATAGAAGGATAGACTCATATATTTTTACCATATGATTAATTATTCATGGCAATGGCAATGTCAAAAAGGATTAATTTTTTGGATCAGGCAATCCTCTTGTTAATTGCGGGTTGAGACTCTTTGAATTATTAAAACAATCATTCTCGCTCAATATTTTATTTATTTAGAAAAAAAATACATATATCCTTAACTTTTTAAAATTGTGATAAAAGTATTTCTGACTTTCACGAAATACATGAGTGCCCTTAATGTTAAAAAAATGAGAAGTTCTTGTCCTTCCGTTAAAGTGCCTTACGTGAGTGTAATGCAAAGTGATGAGCTGATTGTTAACGGAGCTGATGTGTCCGTAACGGGTCTAGGCTAGACACCCTAAGATTATTCATAGAAAGAAAGGGAAGGATTAATAAGTCACTAACGGACTTAAGGTGTTCAACCTGAACCCGTTAAAGACACATCAACTTTGTTAACAGCCAGCTCATCACTTTGCATCACACTCACATGAGGCACTTTAATGGAGAGGCAAGGATGTCTCGTTTTTTTGAACGTCAATGGCATTCATATATTTCGTGAAAGTCAATAGTACTTTTATCACAGTTTTAAAAAATCAGGAGTATATTTGTCATTTTTTCATTTATTTATTTATGCCTTTTCTCTATGTTTTGTGTTTGTTCTATAAGTTTGTGACAATCCATTTAGTGGTGTTGATAAAAGGACCACTGTACTCTATTCTTTGGCAATGCACGCCACACGAAAGTATATATGACGAAATTAAACGGCATAGGAAAAAAAAAGTCAAAATGAATAGTAAATAAATAATGAGCAATGAGGGATGCAGAAACACACTCATCTATATGCTTCAACAAAAATGAAAAACAGACATCTTGATCCTACTTGCAATGGACAAACCATTTTTTACCGTCCAACTCGTTAAACGAGTTCGAAAGATTTTAAATTAGAATAAATTTACGTATATACATATTCATATATTAATTCATTTATTTTCACATTTAATATATTAATGCATTAAATAAAAAGTAATAAAATTTAACATAAAAATAATAAAATTTAGTATGAAAATTTTAAATTATAGCAAAAAAAATTATTTTATTGAAATAAATGGTATACATAATAGATATATATATATATATATATATATATATATATATATATATATATATATATATA
>JASCZI010030217.1:137312-161609 GCA_036250425.1 Stylosanthes scabra
ATTCTTATTAGATTTTTTCTGCCAAATACTATATAAATAAATGACTTATTAACATGAATTAGCTAGAGTAAGTTGTTATCTAATTATAATTCTTGTATTTTTAATATTTGGATAGTCATCTCTTGCAAATATATATACATTTATATTGCGGTAAAGATATACTAACTAGTTAAAGTAAAGAGCTAGTTCATCAGCTAATGAATTGCTATATATATAAAGTAAAATTTGAATAAATTTTTAATATTTATTTAAATAAATTAATAAACTAGGTTTGACTAATCTAAATTTGTTAAAAATATATGTATATATTAAATTGTTTATAATCTTGTGTAGGTCAACTTTATCATCCGAGAGGGAGTTCTATTCATAATTGAGACATTGACCGTAGCTAGCAATGAAGCTCTAGATAGATAGATGAACACTTGAACATAAATCAAACTCTTGTTCCCCAATTACAACTAAAATTTTGATACTATTTCGTTAACTGTTTTAGGCATGTGAAAGAAAGTGAAACAGTGAAAGTAGTCAAAATAGCATGGTGCTAAATAAAACGAAGAAAGCATGTAGTTCTCAAATCTCAACTCATAAGCAACACTCAAACTGAACTTGCCTGATGGAGTTCCTGCTTTCGCTTAAGCAACTACAATAATAAGAACCCAAATACATCTTTTGCATATATATATAATATATATGTTTGTGATAGGTGAATATTTTAATACAAAGAGAAAAAAATATAGAAATATAAAGAAAAAATATAAAATAATGTGTTTTATGAATTTCTATTTTATGTATCATATTAACATGTGCATGAGTTATCACCTTCTAATAAGCATGTCAAACTGAGTTGTGTATATGTATTTTGTAGTCGTAGGAAAGTATGCTACATGTAACGACTCGACTTAACTTTAGACATGTTATGACATGTTAAAAGTCGAACGTTACACTGCAGTTTCTCCACTTTTTACCTTTGGACTTTGTATGTCTTTCATGTTAATAAAAAAATCAACAAGTGTAATTTTAAAAATATTTAAATAACCAAAATAAAGTAATAAACTACTACTATAAAATAAAGTAATAAACTACTACTATACTCTTATTTAGCCAAATTTCAACTACTAAGTTGATCGATTCTATGTTATTGCAAAATAAAAATATGTATTATTTGTTGAGAAAAAAAGGTGTACTCTTATTTTGATGACATAAAAAAAATGCTGACAATTAATCTATAATTTAGATACAAAATTTTAATGAAAGTTTAAAGAACCAAAATAAGACATTCAATTCATTCTTCACTCGGAATATTGTAACAGAACTTAATTATATAATTTATTAATTTAATAATTCAAATCTAAGAATTTAAATCATATTCAATATTGTTTCATGCTAATCGAAAATTCCATATTCTAATTATTTTATTTGATGTCGGTGTTCTTGTAATTTAGCATCGTCAATCCTTGATAATAATGTCAAACGGGATCATGGTGATTAATGTAAACTTTCGTCCTCCAAGGTTGATGAGACTCTTTAAATGATAAGAAAAAAAGAAAGTAGAAAATTCCATGTTTCCTCTTGTTCCACGCAGTGGTTATGGCGATTAGTTTAATTAGTTAATAAATATCAGATCAGTAATACACCTAATAACTTAGAGAAAAAGGTGTATTATTCCTAACAGTATATGCAATATATACTATGATACATCATGAACTAATTAATGACCTAATAAGCCATAGATTTACTTAGCTTGTATTCATTTTGGACTAAGTTGCAACTTAGGGGACCACAACTAATTAACAAAAGAAAATGAGGATGATGGATGATCATAAAAGGATTTCGTTAAATCTTGCTTCTGGGTCCACCCCAATTTGCCTAACTTCGTTTGGCTTTCTTTGTGTAAGAAATTTTTCAAGGGGGATGGACCAACTAAACATTTATCTTTAAATTGTACTATTATCCATCATGAGGTTTTTTACTCTGAATTGTTTTTCCCTACTACTACTACTATTATTATTATTATTATTATTATTACTATTATTATTAACAATCATATTACGTGAATAAAAAATTTAGCAATCAGTCAATTATTCTAAATTAGTTACTATATATAAAAGGCGTATTTAATATCTTATAAAAAATTATTATATTATATTGCAAACAAGTTTAATTATGCATCTATTGCAAATTTTATTATCTTACTAAACAAGTTTGATATTTTAATTGATTTGATAACTTATTTTTAATGTATGCGAAATATTTTATTGCTATTATTATTTTAAGAAAAAGTATAGGAAATTTATGTTGTACGAAGCCTAGCTATGAAGTCAAAAAGTGAAATCCTAATTCTAACCCCCCCTTTTTCTCTCTGCCCACCCCATTTTCACCCACGCTGCCACCCTCGCCTTCTCCTCCTCTTCAGCCTCATTTTGCCGTCCACCGCTCCCACTTCTCATATCGTTTGTGCGATTCACCTTTACAACTCTGGCAAATCTGTCAAACAGATTCATTCGAGTACCAAGAGCTCCACCTCCATTAGTGGAACACGAAGATCGCAGATGCTTCATAACCTTTACTCCTTTAAGCTTCTCAGCTTCAAGCACATGAAGAATTAAAGTTAGTGAATGAGTTAATTTCAAATAATGGTAGGGTTAAAGAAACACGTGTTACCTCACCATCGTCGTCTCTTCCATCTCTGTGGCGGTGCTCTCCTCCACCGCCCAGCCCGAATCCTCAGCAGAATCCTTCCTTCTGCGTCCTCGACTACCACTACATCTTCCTCCTCTTCTTTCTCTTCTTCTTTGTGCGACTCTAATCGTCGCCGCCACTTCATTGTTGTCTTCTTCTTCTTCGTGCGTCCCTATCTGGTGGTGGTGGCAGCGGCGATGTTATGGATGATAACTTAGCTTGTATTCTATTTGGATGATAAATTTTTTTAATTTCGGATGATAACTTTTTTTTTGGTTATGTTGGAAAGGGCTCACTACAAGAAATTTGATTTGTACCGACGCCGTTATCGATGGCCAAGCCGTCGCAAAATAATTGTACCGACGGCCATGCCATCGATGAATAGTCGTGGCCAAAGAATTCGTTGGAAATTATTACCGATGGCTTTCGATAGCCGTCGGTAATATTAAAATAATATTAGCGACGCTTAGGCCGTCGGTAATATTATGACAATAAGGAAAATAATTTATAAAATTACCGACGCCATGGCCGTCGGTAAAGTTAGTCGATACAAAATTAATTATTTATTATATTACTGACGGCCGACCGTCGGTAACGATAACACATAATTTTTTTTAATTAATTTATTTATTTAATCCAGCATGTTTTGTTCTAAAATTACAAAATAAATAAAGTAATGAAAATAAATATCATAAATACGTATCATAAAACTAAATAAATAATTTGAAAATATCCATACAGACAAAGTAGGTAACAAAAAGCAAATCAAACATAGTCTGAGTCATCGTGAGGAGACCTATCAAGATGAGGGGACCTATCTGCATCCGGTGTAGGGTGCTCTGTCGCACTCGAAGATCCAGGGTGAAGCGGCGGCGGAGGAGGCGGTGGAGGCATCAGAGATGGCATTCCCGGGATGGAGGTTGCCGTGCCGGCCTGCATGGTCTGCATGAAGCTGTACATCTGAGTCACGGTGTTCTTCCACCTATCGAACTCCGCTGACTGGGAATCAATAGTGCTCTGTAGGCGTGTCAGATCAGATGCATGCTATGTGCGCAAGGCCGCAACCTCCTGTCTGTGCTCCTCTGCCTGCTGTGTGAGCTCCCTGTTGAGCAGAGTGACCTGCTCGCGCATATCAACCGGCCCACTGGCAGTAGAGTAGTCGTCAGAATCATAGGCGAGTGGCTTAAGCCGACTCAGGACCTTGCCACGTCCGTAGATCCGCCCTTTCTTGCGACCGCCGACAATCCTGAGCCAAACTGCATCGTAATCTATAGGAGGCGGTTCGGGACAACCGGCGGCAATCAACTCAGCGCGTTGCTCCTCAATCCTCTTTATCTCGTCGTCATATTCTTGCTGCCAACAAAATAAAAACCGAATATTAAAACAAATAATAATTTACAATTAAATAAGTTGAACTTTGTGCACTTACACTTTACACACGGGCATCTAACCTTCCCAAAACTATTGTACTCTTCCAAAGCTCCACACGTGTTTAAGAATTCGCCTAACCCGGTTATGAATGATGGTTTAAGGCCACCCCTATTCGGATAAACCCTATCGTACATCCAAGATCGATTATTGTCCCCCTATTTTCTGCAAAATTTTATTTTATTATTACGTTTTTCATTTTTTTAATTTTCTAAAAAAAAATCAGCAGTCTCCCCTGAAAATAGGAGTCTCCACCTATTCAAATTTGAAAATTCAACGAGCTTTTCATTATTTTCAAGTGAATCCAATTACAATTTAACAAAGCAACATCACACAATCACAAGTAATGTTTGTTAATCCTAGCCATTCTAAACACCTTATTCCCCACATCAAACACGGTGCAAACACAAACAATCTCCACAGCAAACAAACCGTTGGGATCACTACGCCCCGCATAAATTTATTCCACCTCTCCCAATCTACAAATCTATCATAGGGTTCAAGTCTCTATCCTAAACATGCACATTACTTGTTAATTAATTAAGTTATGACCACTTTAATTTAATTAACAATTTCAATTAACTATATTGTTTACTTACAATTAAAAACACATAATTAGGAGAGTTAACCAACCTTGGGGAAGTGGCAAAAATTGGGCAAAACCAAGACAGCACAACTACGGACTATCCACAAGCACCAGCACCCTAAAATACACTCCAAATCTGCAATGCACAAAAAAAAAGTGGGTTAAACTTAAAAAATGCACAAAATTAGGGGCTACCAAGAACAACACAAAAACTGAAAAAAATAAAAAATTAAACCGATTAAAAGGTTCAGAATCTTACCAGGATTCCAACGGTAGTAACAGCGTCAGGAATGATAGCCTGGTGGCGGAGAATATGGCCGGCGAAGGTGGGCGGCGGCGGAGAGAGAGAGAGTGTGAGAGCTGGAAAAAAATAAAAATAATAAACCGATTAAAACGTTCAGAATCTTACCAGGATTCCAACGGCAATGACGGCGTCGGGAATGGCGGTCTGGTGGCGGAGAAAACGGCCGGCGAAGGTGGGGCGGCGGCGGAGAGACAGAGAGAGTGAGTGTTGAGAGAGAGAGAGAGTGACTTCGAATGGGGGAGGGTCGTTGCGTTTTAATATGTGCTTTAACATTACCGAGGGCCAAGCCGTCGGTAAAGCCGATGGCCCCCGAAACGCTGCGTTTCATTAAAGTATTATTAGCGACGGCTTAGCCGTCGGTAATAACATAGTGGGCGCCAAAATGAAAATTTCAAATTTCTAATTCCCAGTACCGACACCGTGGCCGTCGATAATATTGTTAATATATTTTAAATTTACCGTCGGTAACGTGATGAACGATATTCACAACCCACACTTTCACTACCGATAGCTTGGCCGTCGGTAATATTGATAATATATTATAAATTTCCCGATGGCTTAGCCGCCAAAAGGCGCCAATGGATGTCGACGGCTTACCGACGGCTTGGCCGTCTCGGTAGCATCCTTCTTCGAAAATTTAACAAGGGTGTCTATTTTTACCGACGCCACTTACTCGGTTACTGACGCTTGGCCGTCGGTAGCTCGTCGAGCCTTCCGGGCCGTCGGTAGTGTCCGTCAGTAATATGCAGTAGTGTAGTAGTGGCTATGGTTAATGGTAGTTTAGTGTTAGACGGTGCGGTGGTGGTGAGATTACGGATGATAATTTTTTTCATTTTCGGATGATAAGTTGTTTTTAGTTTCTAATAATAATTTTTTTAAAAAAATTTCAGATGATAACTTTTAATTTAACTTATGGTCTCTCTAATGGCTCCCTAACGTTAGTTCCAACTTCCATAGCGCTGTTAATATTTTAAACATGTATCACTGATGAGTATGTACAGTTAGAAGTAGCATAAATAATTATAGTTTGATTTGTCATGGCAAAGCGAGATTATTGAATAATGATTCACTATAACGACTCCTAACAGAAAAATCATCAATATATAATACCAAATTAAAACATTCATTCTGCTAACAAGAATGAGAGTGACTAGGACAATTAACCGTAGATTAATTAATTTCCCAAAAGTGTATTGCCGATCATATCAACGTAACAGAAAGAAATATATATAAAATTAAAGGCCAGGCCTCAACAATAATGTATAGAAGTATTACGATTTACGAATGTTCTCTTAACTCATAACAAACACACTATCAAGAAGGTGCGATTATATTCTTATGGCTTCCTTTCTTCTATTTTATCGTTATATATAGATGGAACAGAGAGTATGCCAGAGTGTAAGCACGCAATAATATTTGTAGGCCCATTTTTTGTTACCTTTTATTTTGTTATCGAACTTGTATTCTAAACCAAATCTAACAAATTTATTATTTTTTTAATCTTTTAAAAATTAAAACGCATGTTGATTATTTAACCTAATCTTGTTTTTGGTAAATTAGACATTAATATTTAGATATCATATCAAAACAAAGCACAATGCTATAAATCAATATTAGAAATTCAGTAAGTTCAATTAGGAGTTATCATCTAAAACGGACCAAAGTTATCATCAGAAATTAAAAAAAATTATCATCCGAAACATATACAAATTATCATCCGAAATAGAATACAATTATCATTTGTAACCCTAAACTCTCACTAATACAATTATTATCCGAAACAAATTCAACTTATGATCCAAAACAGAATACAATTATCATCCTTAACTTTGGCACCACCACCATCATCACCAACTAGAGCACCACCACCAGAACAATAACAACAAGCACCATCACCACAACCGCAACACAACAACAGCAACAGAAGGAGACCAACAGGTACCCCACCGGAACCACGCGATTTGCGCCAATGCCGTGGAGGTGTCATGCCTGGGTTGTGGAGTTGCGAAAAAGAAGAAAAGCAAGAAGCTGCATTAGCGGAGTCGAGAATGGTGAATGCGCTGTTTGACGTGGAGAAAGCTTTGATCTGAAAGAAGAGGAGGAGGACGAGGAGGCGTGGGCGGCGGAAGAAGAAAAAGAGGTGGCGGCGGCCGTGTGGGTGTTTGTGACGGTGGACGAAGGGAGAAGGAGGCTAGGGTTCCTTTTGGTTCCCATGGACTCCATGCATCCTATGCTTCCTAAACTTTTCCCAAAAGAAAATATATGCCGGTTTGGATTGAGTAATTGAACTAAAGATATTTGTAAGGCTATAACTTTCGGGTTCAGGAAAAATCGAGAAAACTTTGTAAAAATTAAATAAATAAATACAAGAAAACTTGTGGATAATTTTAAAGACGGATGAACCGATGAAGTCGAAATTATGTACGGATATATATATATATTATGTGGTTGTTTAGAGTAGCGCTACCAAAATAATATTAGGGAGTTTTTAGAAAGTAAATAATTAAGTTATCATCCAAATTTAAAAAATATATTATCTGAAATTGAAAAATATTATTATCTAAATATAATAAAAATGATTGCTTCCACATAATGTATTTATTATTCGTAACTCATCTATCATTACCATGGAGTATATTAATTTGGGTTCTAAATATATTATAGGAAAGTTTTCAGGTATACCGGTTTATCGGTATATCTGTAATCTGTAACCATTGATTTTGATTTACAATTAATCTTGGTGTACACCTCTTTTTGGTGTACACCTCCAACCAACTCCCAAACGAACATGTTTTTACAACTAAAACAAACATGTTTTTAAAAGCAAACGAACAGTTTTTAATCTGTTCGTGTCAACTATAAAACATGTTCATTGTATATATAGATTTTTATTCGTGAACAAACAGAATATTACTACTAGAACGAACAAGTTTTTAAAAGCAAACGAACATATTTTAAAACTTGTTCGTGTCAACTATAAAAACATATTCGTTGTATATATAAAAACCTATTCATTTGGGACTTGGTTGGAGGTGTACACCAAAAAGAGGTGTACACATAGTGTTGTTATTTGATTTATATTTATATTTTAAAATTTTTAATAAAAAATCAACAATTACAGATTACAAGTATATTGATAAATCGGTATATTTGAAAATTTTCCTATATTGAATTGGCTCTAATTTTTTTTTTGTGTTTTATTATAGATGAGATATGATCATGGATATGACGTATCACTTTACCTGATTTGAAATCTAGACTGCTTTTAACGCTGATTGGTGAGTGCAAATAAATATGCTTCATTCATTTTAGGAAATCGATAAAAAACTTATCAAATTAAAATGAGTAAATATAGTGATGTTTGACAAAATAAACCAACAACAATCATATGTTTTTGTGGTTGATTTCTACAGTGCTAATTGTTCACGATAAGGTGTTGGTAACGTTATTGTTATTGATGTGAAGGATTTAATTAATAATTTTACATAAAATTAATAGTTGATGTTTAAATTAGTGGCCAACTAATACTTGATTCATTTCGTTAAACAGAGCATATTTTTTGGAGTTTATTTCATTTAGGGTGAGGATGATCAAATCGAAATAAATATTGAAATATTCATACTATTTCATTTTTTACAAGTATTTAAATTTTAGCCTCATATTTAAACATATGAGTATTTATAATAATATAAAAAATTAAATTGAATTACTAAATAAAATTTATTACATAATATAATACTTCTTTAGAAATATAATTAAATATAAATAATAAATAATTATTTGTAATAACATGATAACAACATAATAGTTTTAAACTAAAAGAAAATTAGATTTACAATTTTTCTAACGAAAATTATAAATACAACCGTCTAACTATTATTAAATGTCTAGAAAATAAAACTAAATTATATATATATGAGGTGGGGCATGACAAATAATAAAACAAGAGTGATCATTATCCATAAAAATGAGGCACGTGAGGTCAAAATAGTCAAATCAAATTTTCATCCTGACCTTACCATTTGTATCTTTTAAATTGAAGTTTATTTTATCAAAATTGTAATCTATAATGGTTCAAACAAGTTATTCCTTAGATAAATAATATTAAAGAAATGGTAAAAAAAAGGGGTAATATATGAATATTGCGCATGCCACAAAACCACTTTATTTAGAATATAGGGCATGAATAAAACCCATCCTTTTCATGGGACAAATTGATGTGCTTTTGTTTTGTCAAGTTAAGCATGATCATTCAAGATCCTTGTGTCTGGATCTTTGACAAATTAAAGCACAACACATAGCCATATATATGTATACATAACTCAAGTTCGTATGTATAATAGCCAAGAAACATTGTTTTCACGGCAAAAGGCAGAAGCTTTATACAAACTGCTGTCATCACACAATGCGAAAACGTGGCACAGATGTATAATAAAAAGAAGAACATCAAAAGTAAAATATAGGGAGTTAAAATCATGAATTTGCTAAAGAGGAATAGTGACGCATGTAGTAAAAGTTCTCAACATATCTCGTAAAGACGTGATTTTAAATCCAGTTTTTTAAATGATTTGTAAATATTTATTTTTTTAGATAGTTCAAGAATTTTGATTTTATTGGGAAGAAGATGGAAATTCTCTTAAATCTTTTTTGGCATTGCCATTATTAAGGATAGTAATATATGTATAGATATGGGCTTAAAATTTCATTTAGAATAGTCTTTAGAATAATCTAAAAAGTTAGATATTTTACTATAAATAATAAATAAAAATATGTAATCAAGTATACAAATTATCAATGAAATTATTGTCTCTTTCCTCTATGGAATTATCTTTCTTTCCTTCCTATTCTTCTCTAATTTTCCCATATTTCTCTTAATTCTCTTCAATTTTCTTCCTAATTTCTACAATTCTAGCCTATAGGAGATCTTACTCCTATCATTGGTCATCATGCCAATCTACCAAGATTACCATGGTGATTCAAAGGACTCATGCATCTCAATTTGGGGATCAAATCCAGATTAGCCTCAAATACTTGCTTCCAAGTTATCAACTAATCATCTCTGACTCTGACTTAGTTTCATCCTTCTTAAGTGAGCGGATCTGCACAGATTTTGAGCATACCTGCAGAATAATTACAACCAGGAATGCGTTCAGTCAGAAAGGGGAAGACAATCCAGATCTAAAAACTCAAGCAAACTCAGAAAATGCAGACCCAGAAATTCAAGTTCATATTCAGCAAAATTCAGATCCAGAATTTCAAGAACAAGACTCAGAGAATCAAAACTCAGAAGCTCAAATTGATGAAGGAGATACATCAATCAAATTGTAACAGCAATTTCAGATCCATCATCAACTCAAATTGCAGATACAGAATTCACAAAAATCACAATGCCACAGTTAGTTGAATTCAAAACCACAAAACAAATCACAGTTTCAGAGCCAATATGATGAAGTTGAGGATGATGTGAGCGGCAATTACCATATAGTTTTCGATCAGAGCGCGACGGTTGTGGTAGACCGGCCACCTCCAGAACCGTTAGACTTGTACTCAGTAGCGGTGGGAGAAGGCGATCTGGCATCGACAGTGGTCGTGACAGAGGTAAGGTCGTGTAGGCCAGACGAAGGGAAAGGTGGAGATCACAGATCTTGACCTGGAGAGGGCGGAGATGGTGAAAAGGCCACCACCAAAGCCCCCGCATCTGAACCCACACACGGCGGCCTTGGGCAAACCGGCAAAAACGAAGACCCTACTGCTCGGACGAATCAGATCCATGGATGACAGTGGCGAGCAAAACACGAGCACCAACGTGAACAGCGCCGAGATCCTGAAAAGAGTGGCAGAGGGTTCCACCGCGTCGTTCCACTCATCGGTAAGCCACCACCGCTATTGGCAGCGGTCTTCCCTTGGGATCACGGTAGAGGGCGAACCACTGGAGGAATACTCCATGACCGACCGGATAGAGGGCAGCACTACTCGCACTTCAGTGTCCGGAATGACACAACAGAGAAGAACTTCTCACCGGCGGCGGCGAAGTACGCGTATCCTCAAACCAGCAGCGGCCAACGTGACCACGTGCTGGCCGTGCAGTAGTGGGAGGAATCTGGATAGAAGCCCGAGATGGCGGCACCAGAGGATGATACGATGGTGATGTCTATCGCAGTGGTGAGTCAGTCGACGCGCGCCGTTGAGGGATACCATTTGAAGCCTGGAATTGGGAGCAACAGCTCTGCAGTTGTAGCTGTCACCATAGTTGCTTCTATTGTTGGAAAGTTTTGGGAAGATGGAGAGGGACACAGCAGCAGTGTTGCCCTAATGGCTTCAACTCAAGGTGGGCTCCTATTGTTGTCAAAGGCCCAATGTAATCGGATACAATTTTGGAACTTCATTTGGAAAATTTCTGGACAGCTTCCAAGTATACTTACTCATGGGCTCCATCAATTTTTAGTAGTGGATGGACTCCAATTTTATCAATGGAATCTTGGTGGCCCACTTTATTATTGGCAAGTAGTATAGAAATAAAATAGAATTTATTTTTGTTATAGGAATTTTACATTTCAGAATTATAATTTTTATATTAATTGTAATTAGGTTTTATATTTTTCTCAACCTTGAGGACAAGGTTGTTTTGAAGGGTTGGGTAATGATATATGTATAGGCGGGCTTAAAACCCATTTAGAATAGTCATTAGAATAATCTAAAAAGTTAGGTATTTTACTATAAATAGTAAAAGAAAATATGTAATCAAGCATGCAAATTATCTATAAAATTATTATCTCCTTCCTCTATGGAATTATCTCTCTTTCCCTCCTATTCTTCTCTAATTTACCTATATTTCTCTTAATTCTCTTCTAGTTTCTTCCTAATTTCTACAATTCTAGCCTATATGAGATCTTACTCCTATCATATATGATAGGATCCAAAATTATAACAATAAAAAAATAGACTTCCAATCACTATACCAATATATTTAATAATCAAAAATCTCGTATTTTTTATCTTTTACACATTGTTTTGTATTCTTTACCATCCACATAAATCATCTTAACAATTAAAAAGAGACTCAGCTTCAACACTAATAACAATAAAAGAGGCTCATCCTCAATACAGATATAAATGCAAATAGCAATAAAAAAAAGCTCATCCTCAACATAGACACTAACAATTAAAACAACTCATCACATCAAATTAAAATAACTAGAATAAACAAACACAACACTAAATTAATACGAAAAGAAACTCTGCCTCAAGACAACCATTAAAAAAATGTTCTTCTTACCTTAATAGTTTATTGCGGTTGAACTAATCTAAATTTTTTGTATAACAAAATAATTCAAGTACATTAGTAGTATATAAAACCTTCTTTTGAGATACTAGAAATAAATAATTTATGCCCTATCGGTTTAAATATTCCAAAAGAAGCATATAATAACATGGTATATAATTTCTATAATCGAAGAGTTTATCATTAACTTATTAAATTTGAAAACAAATAATTTTAAAATAAAATTTATAATTCAATTCTATCGTACTATCCACATCATTAGTCTTCTGGACAAAAAAATTCATTCACCCTCTCTTATATATCTTGTCGCCGAGAGACGAGATTATTTTACAGTATCTCGTTGCCACTACGACGAGATATGTGTAAGAAACATTTATATATATATATATATATTATTGTCAGTGACGTTGAGATGCGTGTAAACAAAATAAATAAAAAAAAAACAACACCACATATACTACTACATAATATGCGTTGAAAGAGAAAAATACAAGCGAAATTAAATAAACAAGGCAATGACATAAAAAAAAAAAACTAATAACGAGTCTAAACACAATCACATAAGAATAAACCAAATAAACATCCTAAAAAAGTACATCAATCCTCACCCGCAGAAGCGTTGGAGCAACCCTTCCACATGTGTTCATACTGCTTGCAAATCCTACATTTTTTTTCTGGGTGCTCAAACATGTCCATCTCGTTCCTGATAGGAGTGGAGACCAATCGTCCCTTTGTTTTTCGCTTCATTTGCAGATTTGGTCACAGCCTTGACCCCATCCACTTTGGCCACAAATTTTGTTCGAGATAGGAGGAACTCCATCTCATAAATCTTGAACAGATTTGTGACGGTGAAAACCGAGTTAACATATGCCCCCCTCTCTAATCCGCCAAATACACAAGCAGCAAACGCATGGCGGCACAGGTAATGAAATGCTTAAAACTCGCCACAGTCACAAATTCGGGCGTTGAGCATTACACGGAACTCATGGTATCCCCAAGTATGTCCTGGCTTACTGTCATCCACAAGGAACACTAAGTTTCTTCGATTGTAGTGTGTGACACGCATGAATTGAATAACGACTCTCCACAATTGTCGTGAGCAAGCACTGCGACCCTGTTGCCCGAGCAGCCAACTGTGCGTGAGCCTCTCGATCCTTCCGAACCCACAGCTGTTGTAGTCGCTCATACTTGGCTCTAATGATCGCCGAGTTGGGCAGGAACCATGTGCCCTCCAATACAACGTTGATACACTCGGATATGTTGGTCATCATGTAACCCCATCTACGACACTTATCCCTATGTTGTGTCCAAACATCCAAGCTAAAGCGGTTCAACCACTATATATAATACGGAGATCGCATGCACAACTTATCAAATCCAAAGTTTAAGGTCCTCTCGTAAACGCTGTAAATCGCATTTATCAGAAGCCGTTTACCCGCTTTCGTGGCAAATTTAGAGTTGAAGTTCTATCCCATATGCCGACACATATCGCGTGATGGGCCTGTGGAGGAATCCAACCACCATTCTTCTACCCAAGTGCCACCCGGATTGCTTGTAACCTGTCAAGTATCACAAGGATGCCTGACTACGGAGTGAGGTGCTACCGAGAGTGGGGCCGAAAACAGGAACCGAGTACTGACTGATTTAGCCGACACAAACTCATCATCATTAGATCCAAAATTTCCCCCTCAGTGTCCCCAGGATCCTCGTCGCCAGGCTCAGACTCTCCAGTATGTTCCCGGGGAGGAACAACATCAAGCGGATCTACCGTCATGGATACATCAACCTCGGGTCCCGAATCAGATGGACCCGCCCCAAGCATGGCGGTTCATGTGTCCAGGATTTGAACGTAAAGCTGCATCACTTGATCTGTCAGGATCCTCCCATGACTTGCGAACATTGCCCGACCATGCTCGTCATTGCAAAGTCAGAACACCTTGTAACAACATGATCTATCAGACAGCACAATAAGAAATTTGTAGGCCATCTTGATGATGGGTGTTCACTCCGGAAGCCTCATATTCCTCAGAACCTTCTTCATCAGGTCGCTTAGAGTTACGACGGCCCACATTATGAAAACAACCTAATCTTCGGATCTTCCTTCAGCGCTCCATTTGAATACACCCTGACAACTATTTTACTATAGCGACGAGTCATACACTTCAAAGGTTTTTTGAATTGGGTGGGGTTATGAAGAAAGTGTGTGAAGTTATGAGGAGCTCCAACAGCAACTTCGTTCTTATATAGATTTTTTTTCATGCGCATCTTGTCGCTAGTGGGGACGAGATTATTTTATGCGTATCTCGTCACCAGTGGGATGAAATATATATAAAAATGTTTTTTACATATATCTTGTCGTACATAGCGACGAGATAGGTGGAAAATAATCATGTCTCCTCTGACGACAAGACATGTAATAGCAGCATATTTTTATAAACTTTTGTCAACGCGTGCATATTCATAATTTTGGAAATTTTTATTTATTAAAATAAAAAATCGGAGAAGCCATCTTATTAAAATGTTTAAAAATGTGATTTTCTTTTACCCGTTTTGTAGTCCCAATAGTCAGAGCCATAGGATGCGTAAATTTTACTGTATATCCTCTTGTTCTCTTTAGATAATTATAATACACAAGCCTCCCAAAAAAAGATAATTATACTACAATGACAGAGAAGTACATGATGTTATAGTTAGCTAATATAATTTAGAATAAACACCCTTTTTGGCTCTGATCTTTTCATTTTGGACATGGCACCTCCTAATGATACTAAAATCTCAAAATGGTCCCTGGGCAATTAAAAAATTAGACACATTGACCTTGTAACCGGCTGGAATAGGTTACCAATGTGATATGTCAAGTTAAAGCGGGCGTGTCATGGACACTTGTCACATGTAAATGGTTGACACGTCTGCTTTAACCTGACATGTCACACTGGTAACTTATTTCGTATAGGTTGCATGGGTTGATGTGTCTAATTTTTTAATTGCTCAAGGGCCGCTCTGGGGTTTTATCATCATTAGGGGGTATCATGTCCAAAATGAAAAAGATCAGGGACCGGGAAAGGTGTCTACTCTATAATTTATTGTTTTTTGAGTAAACAGCAAATCCGACCCTTAACTATTTTCAATACAAGCCCACCCCTAATTACTCGAAAATCCCAATCCGGCCCTCAACCATGTAAATATTAGGACAAATAGGCCCTTAAAACTTGTTTATGAAGTTAGAATTTAGGGTTGATAAACCGGTTTTAAGGACATATGCGTCCCAATTTTTAAATGGTTGAGAGTCGGATTGGGGTTTCCATATTATTAGAGTTGGGCTTTTCCATATTAAACATCGTTAGGGGTCGAATTGAGTATTTACTCTTGTTTTTCCTAGTAGTTAACCAACAAGATTTAAAAGTAGCGGCTACAAATATAATGTTCAATTACAAGATTAAAAGTGATGGGTTGCTTGTTAAAAATAAGAATTAATCTACGTGTAACACTGTACACCTCTGTATATTTTATTTTTAGTACAGAAAAATGTAAACATTAGCATAGAAAAATAAAATTTATGTGCTAATATTTATATTTTTTGTGCTAAAAATAATATGTACGAAAGTGTACAATAATCCATATAGCATTGCCGTAAAAAAAATCCAATATAAATTAAAAGTATTAGTCCTTAAACTTTTCTTGTCGTTATAAAATATTACTCGCGTATCAAAATCAAATATTAATATTAGTTAAGTTTAATTTATTTTTAATGTGTATTCTATATTTCATTTTAAGGATTTTTTTGAAGGAGCTTCTCATAAAAAAATTCTTTTGGATCTATCATATTTTAAAAACTCTTTTGTAAAAGTAAAAATAATTTTATATTTACATATCTAATCTAATAATATTTTTTATTTTTTTATGGGTTAGTTTGGATTGGCTTTTGGAAACGTTTTTCTATGTCTTATTTAAAAAGATCTTTATTAATAGAAACTATTTTTCTTTTGCTTTTTTTTTAAATCATCATTGTTAGCTTCTAAAAAAAAAGCATATAATTTACCTTTTTAAAATAAAAGCATTAAAAAAAACGCATCCAAATGATTCAAATTTAATGAAAAATATCTTTTTTATAAACAAAAAAAAGTATTTTTTTTCTAAAATAAAGTTAATCCAAATGAACACTTATTTGAGTACAACAATATCAAAGTACATTTTTATTTATTTATTATCACTACAACAAATCCGTTAGTTAGCGGCAGTTGAGAATGCCATTTAGTGGCGGTGCCTAACCGCCACCTATACGGACGCTGATAACGGTTTAACGTCGATTGTTGACAACCGCTGGAATAACCGCTGCCATATATGAGTCTTTGTTTTGCTGCTGTTTGAAATCTTGGCGGATGAACGATGACTGCCGCTAAATATAACATGTTGAAAAGTTTCTAATTTTTATTAAATCGATTGGGACTCAAGAATTGCGCTTCTCCACAGTGCATTGGAGATGCTAGTGCATTATACTAGGTTCTTTGTTTTGCGGCGGTTTGAAATTTCGACGATTCATGAACGATGAACCGCCACTAAATATAACATGTTGAAAACTTCCTTATTTTTATTAAATCGATTGTGACTCATGAAATGCGCTTAAATCTTAAAGTGACCTGGGAAGGATTCGAATCCATGAAAAGGGGTTCAAACTACTTACAAATATCTGATCTTCCACCAAGTCAACTAAACAATTCAATACATATAATGCAACTAATTATATATTTAGAAGCCTCTACAATATGCAAGTTATGTATTATTTTAAATCGTACAAATTTCAATGATTGATATTTTTCAATAAGAGATCTAATTAAGTTGTGATTTATATTTTATCTATTATTTATAAAAAATATTTTGTTAAGTCTTTTTAATTAATTATATTTGAGTAATATGGAATATTATTTTTAACATTTAAATTTTTTTTATTATAATTTTATAAAATTATTTATGTTTTTTAATATATTTTAAAAAACATATTTTTGCAATAAATTTTACCTTGCAAAATTGCACAAAAATTAAAAAAACATACTTCTTAAAATGTTTTTACCATAAAATCATTTTAAAAGTGTTAAAAAATATCTTGTTTTAAAAAACAATATGTTATTAGCATATATAAATCAATAATTCTATGTGAACAAGTGATTTTGGCCAACCAAGTTCAACCAAGTTATTTATTTTTATAATAGAAAACTATTTCGATGCCAAATAAAACTTTATTTAGGTGTAATTTTTTATACTATTTGACACCGAAATAGTATTTAGCATAGAAATAAATCACTTGGTTGAACTTAATTGGCCAAAACCACTTGTTCAAATAGTATTACTCTATATAAATATATAGGTAAGCCTGGTTTGTTTTTTTAAAAGAAATCATTTTGCGGCGGTTTATAACAAAGTCGCTAAATCTCCGCAAACTTTATGTTTCGCGGTGGTTCTACATAAACCGCCGCCAAATTCCCACAAAATTCACGTTTCGCGGTGGTTGCAATACTAATCATTCTAAATTCCCAAAACACCTAATAATGCACCTATTTAGCGGCAGTTGGACATAAACCGCCGCTAAATCTAGAAACTAAACGACATATTTTACGAACCATCGTGAGAACCGCTACTAATCGTAGTTAAACCGTCGATAAACAATCATTTCTCACTGACAAATTTGTTGTAGTGTATGTTGAAAATATTTTTTTTTAGTAAAAAAAATCTTTTAGAAATATGTAAATTCTATCTTTTGAAATTTTTTTTTATTTTATTAGTGTTTTTTATTTCTACTATTAGAAAGTTGCCAAACGTAACAAAACATTAAAAAAAATTTATTAAAAGAAAGAAAATTTAACTAAATAATGACACACAAAGATGCCTAATATAATTATTACATCATTCAAAGCTTCTCTAAACAAAATAAGTGCTTAATGGAACTGCGAGCGCTACTTCGTGAACCACAGAATGAGTTACGCAGATGGAGGCTTTTCTAAAAAAGAACTTGCCGAAGATAAAGCTGATATATATAACCAACTAAACAAAATAATGGTACCTACGCACAGTGCACTATAGTGTATGATCATAGAGAATAAAGATCAGAAACAAGAACTTTTAAAGAAGCATATATACCCTACTCTTAAAATCTTGGTACATAACTCATAGTTTCTTTTGACTCACTCCATTCCTTCTTAAGACCGCTATATGAATAATGAATATACTGTATATTAGTGGTGGGACCATAATTTATATGAACTTTCATAAACCACCATGTGAGAGAGCATGAAGAATAAATAGGAAAAAGATTTCAAACAAGTTTCTGCTTTATCTCAAATCAATTAGGTGGTATATATATCTTGATAAAAAATCGCGTGATTGCCTTTGTCATATATAGCTAAGCTTATATCACATATGTCGTTTAATTCTCCATGATTGTCATAAGCATCAAACATTTCAAGCGTGAAAATTCACGAGTTCATCATGTGCATTGACATGACCCCACTTTCCAATCAAATCCTTGACATAGTATAAGGATTTTTGCTCAAATTCTCAAGCTTTAACTCTCTAAAGTTATTTCATACAATTAGTGGATCAAACTTAATCTTACGTAAATTATGTGAATTAATATTGTTGGATTATATTCTACTTCGACCAAGCATGCAAGTTCAAATTTAATCAAAATTTTACTTATATCACTTATATGAATTGGTTAAGAATTAAGGTAATGCCATCCTTGGTGTTTTACTGTTATAATAGGGTTTTAGAAATTGAAAATTACTTTTTATTTGGAGATGGATTAAACAATCCTAATTTTAGAAATTACGATATCATAAATTCACTTCCACTGCACACCCACACACCCAACACTTTAGGGCTTCCATTCATCTAGTCTTTGCCAAATTTTGAATCTGGGCAACATATTAAAAGGCACCATAATTATTTGTGACTTCAACTCAAGTCTTATTTACGAAATTATGCTGTATAATAAGAGTACCAACAAGACAAGTGAATAATAGCAGTTTCTCAGTTTCTTTTATTTTATTTTTTTTTGGGACTAAGTTTCTTTTTGGTGTTTCTTCTTTTATGGATCGTGTCCATGTCCAGAGACGGACGGGACTAAGTTTCTTTTTAATAAGCGGATTCTCTTTCAAAGTTTTTTTCTTTTTTTGGAATGAAAAAAGAAAATTTCTTGATCATGCATATCCTTTTTTTTTTGGACCAGATCATATGAACATGCATTTAATCTCTCCCTAATGTATTGCTCTCTTTTTTTGTTTGATCTATCAAAAGTTTTTGTTTGCAAGGCTTCCACAGTTGGATCTCCACATTGAGCCCATTTACTGAACCTCAGTTTTCTTGGGCGTTGTCTTTCTTCCATCCATGACCATAAGAAAAATGGCTTTCTTCCATCAATAGGGAAGCAACGTGAGGAACACTACATAAAATGCCACCTATCCTTTCAACAAAAAAAAAAAGCCACTTATCCCAAGTCCAAAAAAGGACACCTATCTTGAAACCAAAAAATACAAAAACAAAAAACAAAAAGGCACCTCCTTTTTTTGCCCCCTTGGAAATTTAAAAAAAAAAACTAAGTACATTTTTCTTGGTGAGTTTTGGCGCACCCACGCCTCCTGCATTTGCTTTGGCTTGTCCAACTGGAACAAGACACGTGGAACAGGCAACCCAGTGTTTGGACGCTAGTAGACGTCATGAACAGTGACCTCTACTTTTTTATTTTGGCCCCTGTTGTGCCTATACTATGAATATTGAATGTTGTGGTATTTTTTGAGAAAAAATATTCATTGGGCTTTGATGTAGTATGCAGTACAGGCTTTTCTAATTCTATTTTTATCCCAACAGTGGGCCTTTTTATAGAGCCAGAATATCATAATTGGAATCTATTAAAAGCCATTGTTTTGTCAACCAAGAAAAAAGCAATTGTTTTTTTTTTTTCATTCCCAAATGTTTTTAAGTACATCCTAGTAACAAATATTATGCTATACATGTATCTAAAACAATATATTTTTTTTATAAGTGGAGCCAAGTTATAAATTTTAGGAGGGATTAAAATCAAAATTAATGAGATTTATTTATTAATTTTTTCAAAATATGGGGACCATTATTGCCCCTTGGGTTACACATTGCTCCACCCATGTACACGATAAACAAGCCTAACATGCACTTATGATGGAATATAATCTGCTTGAAATCAATTAGAGTCCACAATTCTATGCTAAACACACGCATACTATCAACTCACACATTCGGAGTTTTTTATAAAGCTTAGAAAATCACCATTTAAATTAATGGTCTTGCGAAAAATACCGGACTCGAAATCAGGTACTCAGCTTAGGAGACATTGCTCCTTACGGCTAAGTTACATGGGAGCTGGGTATATATCTTTGATTATTGAAGCACTGTTGAGTAGTGTTGATGCTTCCCCCACCACTGTTCCCTTTTTTTTTTTGTTATTGCTGATGCCCCTTTAATTAATGCTTTCTTTTTTTTCCCTCATGTAAGAATGTTTCCCCCGTTTCAGAAAAAATGAAAAACGCAAAACATTAGTTAGAGTTATGGCAAAATTTAGAATTGCAAGAAAGCACATTTTTTTAATGTAAGGCCTGCACATCAAATAAAGCCCAATGGGTTGTTTTTTTCAAAAAACACCACAACAATCAATATTTAAAGTATAAGCACAGTGAGGGCTAAAATAAAAAAAGTAGAGGTCACTGTTCATGACGTCTACTAGCGTGCAAACACTGGGTTGCCTGTTCCACGTGTCCTGTTTCAGTTGGACAAGCCAAAGCAAATGCAGAAGTCGTGGGTGCGCCGGTTTCTAACTTGGGCGCACCCTAAAACTCACCATTTTTCTTTATATTTCATAAGTCATTTTTGTAACACATTTCTCTTTCTCATCTGTTTTTTCCTTTTAAAAAAAATCTGTTTTTTCCTTTTTTTTTTGTACTCCTAGATTTTCTTTTTGTTGACTATTTAGTGAATTTTCTTCCCATAAAATAAATAAAAAATAATAATGTTATTTAAATTAGATATTTATTTTTTTAAATTTTAAATATTTTATTTTTTAACGTTTCAGATATTTTATTTTTATTATTCATTATTTTAAATTTTAAATATTTTATTTTTTAAAAGATTATAAATATTTCACTGATTTTCATTATAAATATTTTATAAAAAATAATTACAGAACGTTTAATTTTTTTTTGGGTTGATTTTTTATTAAAAGAATATTGCTTATCTGACTTTTCGAATAAAGAAATAGAGGGGTAGGCGGCTAGGTGGATCCTGATGACGGTGTGTGTTGGAGCTGAGCAATGCTCTCATTGGCTCTCTCTATTCTCTTCTCTCTTCCCAATCCGATAATAATAACTCTCACCAAAAGGGTTGCATTCTCAGCTCCCATTTCCCCTTCCAATGGCTTCAACTATCCCTAACTCCCAATTCACCATCATCAACCCTTCTTCTTTCCATTCCCGCCGATACGTTCCTCTCAGGCCCCAACCTTCTTCCATTTTCGGCCTCTCTTCTCGCCGCCCTCTCCACCTCTTCGCCGTTCGAGCAAGCGATTCCAACAACAGTAGCCATGCTGCTCCACTCCACAAGCTTGGCCTCTCCGACGCCCAATGCGAAGCCGCCGTTGTCGCCGGTAACGTACCGGAGGCACCTCCCGTTCCTCCTAAACCTGCTTCTCCGGTAGGAACTCCCGTGGTTCCTTCACTTGTGAGTCTCCGATTCCATTCCCCTCACTTCAATTTTGATTTGGCTTTCAAATAGGAACCAAATGTGTTGACCGGGGTTTGGCCATGTTTATTTAGCCTTGTTGAGTTAAGCAATTGATTTGATTTGATTCGATTCGATTTGATTTTGTATCAGCCACTTAACAGGCGTCCTCGCCGCAACCGGAGGACGCCGGCGCTGAGGGAAGCTTTTCAGGAGACGACGATATCACCTGCGAATTTCGTGTATCCACTTTTCATTCATGAAGGTTGGTTTTGGTTACTTCTTTTATGCATTGTTCTTGTTTAGTGTTGTAGGTAGTGTAATATGCTGTGCTGGACCTGTGTTTGATTGGTAGCAATTGAACTTGCAGGTGAGGAGGACACTCCGATTGGGGCTATGCCCGGATGCTATAGGCTCGGATGGAGGCATGGACTTGTGGAAGAGGTTGTTATTTGCTCATGTTTCTGTATCTCCTACAAAGCATAAATTATTACTCACATTGTTGAATTCGTTTTGAGGAAAATGTATAACTATGTGATTCTGATATTAATTGCTATTAAATGTTTTCTAGTAATCCTCCTTAGCATTACACTTGATTAATCCCCTATTTATGGATGGGTTTTAATGTTTTCTAGCATTATTTGAGTTACTTGGTGGAAGTTTGAAGCTGTTTAAATTTGGTCAAGAAGTTTAGACAGATTTGATTGTTTCTTTAAATATCTAAATCGTATGAATCATGTTAGGCTTGGGGAAATTGGCTTGTTTTTTTTATTATTCTACTTCGCCATTGCTTACTTTGTCTTTGTCTTGTTCAGTATTAAAAATAATCAGTAAACACACAAGCCAACCCACCCATATAATGCTTTTCTTATTTATATTTCTAAACTGCACACATGATGATGACATTGTGCTCGCTATATCTTCAGGTTGCAAAGGCACGGGATGTTGGTGTTAATAGTATTGTGCTCTTCCCTAAAATTCCAGATGCCTTGAAGGTTCTATTCTCTAACCCACATATTGTAGATTTTCTCTAGTGTGATTGCAGTCCTGTATGACAGATTTTTCCCTTATAGTCTCCCACAGGGGATGAAGCATACAATGATAATGGTTTAGTGCCTCGGTCAATACGTTTGCTCAAGGATAAGTTTCCAGACCTTGTAAGTGAACATAATTTGTGGTTAATATTTTATGGTGCTTGTAGAAAGTTAAGCCAATGATGGCCTTATCCAAACTTCTTTCAGGTTATCTATACAGATGTTGCACTAGATCCTTATTCATCAGATGGGCATGATGGCATAGTTAGAGAAGATGGTAAGTTTCTTAAGAAATTAAAAACCATAGTTGCTTATGTTAGATTCTCTCTCTCTCTCTCTCTCTCTCTCTCTCTTTATATGTATATCAAAAAAGGATTCTCTAAATATTCAAACCTAATATTTCCTCTGGCATCTTAGGAACCAGATGTCATGAAGGATACATGTGATAAATGCTATTACTGAACACGATTGACATGATAATTCATAAAACAAGCCCTGTGAAACATGAACACCTAGTGTACTAATCATAGTTACTATCTTTGATATCTTGTAGGAGTTATTATGAATGACGAGACTGTTCATCAATTATGCAAACAAGCTGTATCCCAGGTAACTTGACTGCATTCTTATTGTTCCACTTTCCAATTTAGGGTTTAAGGTTTAGGGTGAATGCCAAATATAGTAGTAGAAACAAGTATTATTCGCATCGTTCTCAAATAACTAGCTAGCTTTTAAATACACACATGGATTACTGAAATGATTAGGATAGTCCCAATGTTAGACGGAGGATTATTTTGGTGTATTTTTAGTAGTGTCATTAGATTTATTACTACTCAACCCTCTCTCTTCCTGATGTATCTCTCATGATGCTAGTAGTATTCTTTACATTTACCCTCCTATGCCATTTAATTTAATATTGTCTATAATTTATTAAAGGATAATCATTTAAGAAGAATAGAAATGTCAAAAGTGGATAGTTATTTGAGAATAGAGGGAATTTTTAACCAACAACTTGTGTGGAGGTTATTGGACACCATTGTTAATTCTGGATTTCATATGGTTTTTGTTCTCAACTTGCAAGGGTTCCTTTTTTACTTCTATAGCCCGCTAACAAATTTTTGCCACTTCCCTTTGTCTTTATTGATTGTGCAAAAAGGCCCGAGCTGGAGCAGATGTTGTCAGTCCTAGTGATATGATGGATGGTCGGGTGGGAGCAATGCGAGCAGCTCTTGATGCTGAAGGCTTT
>JASCZI010030217.1:161693-228238 GCA_036250425.1 Stylosanthes scabra
CCCCCTTGCCATATATTTTTTTTTCTGTGCCTTTTTGAATTTGAAATATCTGAAGGCGTAGTTAATTTTGAAGATGAGTACACCCCAAAATTTTAGGGGTAAAATGAAATAAAAAATGGAGACAATTGGAAATCAGTTAGTACTTAGGATGAATATCCATTGTGTCATTGATCTGTTATATTTCTTATTCGAATGTGTTTATGAGAAGGATTTAGAAATAGTGCCAATTGGTAGATCTATGCTGTCTGTTCATTTATAGATGTGCATTTATCTGTTACCAACAGGTATGCAAGTTCATTTTATGGCCCATTTAGAGAAGCACTGGACTCCAACCCTCGGTTTGGAGACAAGAAAACGTACGTGTTAACCTGAGCTTCAACTCTTTTTCTTATTTATTTACTTAATTCCCCCCTCCACAAATTTTTCTTTTTCTTCAACTGACAGCCATGTATCTAATCAATTTAACATGATTAATTGATGCTTTGCTTATAATTCTGTCTTGGGCGGATAAAAGTTATCAGATGAACCCAGCAAATTACAGAGAGGCTCTGACTGAGATGCGGGAAGATGAATCTGAAGGAGCTGATATTCTCTTGGTTAGTTCACTTATGAGAATGAAACACTGAAAATATTTTTTTATACTATTTTCTAACATGAAAATATTTGTTTCCAGGTGAAACCTGGTCTTCCTTATTTGGATATCATAAGGCTTCTGAGGGATAATTCTCCTTTGCCAATTGCAGCATATCAGGTTTCTTTTTTGGCTTACTCTAGCACTTGACAAAAAATAACACCATGCTTTGATACTTGTTTAGCGCACTATTCTTGTTTTGTTTTAACTGTTATTGCTATATGCAGTCATGCTACTATATCTCATCAAATTCTAATTTGTCTATTTTTTCAAGGAGTAATTGAGTCCTTATTTGTCTAAAAATCTGTGTTGCAGGTTTCTGGAGAGTACTCAATGATAAAAGCTGGTGGAACTCTGAAAATGATTGATGAAGAAAAGGTTATGATGGAATCACTATTGTGCCTCCGGCGGGCTGGTGCTGACATCATCTTGACCTATTTTGCTCTTCAAGCTGCCAGAAGTTTGTGTGGAGAGAAGAGGTAAATTTGTTCAAAAATGTAGGGATAGTTACATTCTAGAAGGCGGCCGAAAAGCTTAACAGCATTTCAACCATATGCCGGGTTCGTTTGTTGTCTAAATGCTTTACATCTCAATTGCCAACCCGTTGTTGTATGATAAACTCATAAAAGGATGTGTTGAAGTGAAAAATGCAGAGTTGTTTTGTACTGAAACAAACTATGGAAGCTAATGATAGTATGAATCTTCCATTCTTCTAAGTGCTCTTCTTGACTGAAATTTATAGCGTCCTTAAAATTGAAGCTCGTGACTTGCATTTGATGCAATAAAGTTATAAAACTGATAAAAGGGATAAAAGTAAAAACAACTGCACACAGATTACTGAAGCTAAATTATTAATTTATTTATACTCGTGCACATACATATCCATCTACCTCCAAAACCGCAACCCAAACTTGCATAAAATTCTGGCTCACCCTATTTTTTGTTCTATCGTTTATGAGCCTTGCCTCTACATTCCTTGAACTCAAAGCAGCAAATAAATATAGGGAATATGAGGAATTTTGTACAAAGGTTGAGTGGAGGGAGAGGGTTAGAACTTAGAACTGAGAAGAGAGAATAACATTCATTCATTCATTTCATTCATTCATTCCCCATTTTCCCAAATGACTTCATAATTATTAACTTCACCCATACTCAATGAGGAACCTCTCTGCAATGGTGGCATGTGCTGCTGCACCTATTGGTAGAACATCTTCATCGATCATGAAATGTGGAGAGTGTCCTGTGTGAGTAGACCCCAGTGTCTCATTCCTTATCCCTATGTAGAAGAATGCTGCAGGGACCACCTGTGAGTAGAATGAGAAATCTTCAGCACCCATCATTGGTGGAACTACCTTGAAATTTGTTTGACCCAGCAAATCAATGGACACCTTCTTCACGTGCTCATACATCTTGTCATCATTTACTGTTGGAGGATATATGGTGTACTCCTTCTCAAAGAAATCTACCTCTGCTGAACATCTATACACACCAGCTTGTTCCACAATCACCTGTTTCAGACAACAACAATAAAGGGATTTCAGTTCAATTCAATTCAGCATGTATTGTCCACAATGTAAGTTGCTACTAACCTGCTCAATCCTTTCAAGTAACTGATAAAAGCTGGTGTTAGAGAAAGCTCTGAAAGTTCCACCAAGAACCACTGTGTCTGGTATCATATCAAGATTGTTGCCTCCATTGAATGAAGTCACAGAAACAACCTAAATTGAAAAAAGGGACCTAAGTTCTTAGTATACACCATGTCCATGTGTATGCAAAATTGAAACACTTTCAAGTAAATGAGGCTAGCTGCACCTGTGAATCCAGGGGATTCGATTCGCGGGAGACAATACCCTGCAAGCTGATCACTGCGGCCGAACCGGCCAAAACCGGATCGATGGAGTGGTGTGGATTGCCGGCGAGGGCCATTTTGCCTCTAATCACAGCTCTGAAAAAACCACATCCAGCGAGCAATGGCCCGGGCCTGGAGCCGATTATAGCAGTTGGATGCTGATGGGATACATGAACTGCAAATATGGCTTCCACATCTTCCAAAGCCCCATCTTGTATCATTCGCTTTGCACCATTTCCAGCTTCCTCTGCTGGTTGGAATATCAGAACTACAGTTCCCTGCCATAACAGCAATGGCTGGTACACTTAAATTGTTGAAAACATGGTTTTGCTCTCTAAGAGGTTTTCAAATTAGAAACCATATATATGTTCTCAGCATGTGAAGTTGCTTATTAATTACCCTTAAATGAATTGACATGTTTGACTAAAATGTAATCCGAAAGTTCAAAATGACAATTTCACATGGATTCAACTGCATGAGTTACCACCTTTCAAATTCCGCAATAAATACACATATTACCACAAGTTGTACAAACAAAAAAGGTGGAATTGAGTGAATATTATTGTGTAGTTCTTGTGCACTTACCCAGAATAAGGATTCAAGAAAAAGAAAATCAATTTTGTTTAATGCATTTAAATGAAACACACATACATTACTACGGGTTTGGAAGGTGAATATTCATATGCTTGGCTTCACCGGAAGTCAAACTAAATTATCATCTAATAGTTTTAGGGTATTAACTTTACAAAGTGAGTATTTTTACTTTAAGCATGCTATTTTTTAATAATTTGTAAAATAAAAAATGAAAAACAAATGAAATCTTTCTTGTTTTTACTTTTTCACAAAAGATAATATTTTTAAAAGTTTATCTTTTATTGGAACAGTAAATCTTTATTTTCCACCGAAACTTCACTCTCTATCTACAATGATAACCTTTGCTCTACTGTTGTCTTGGCATTCATTTTAGTAGTAGCATGAATTGATGAAAGAAAACACTAACCCACGTTGTACAATCACATGCCAATGCAAATGAGCTAGAAGTAGTGGACCAGATTCCATTCTATTGACACCACTCAGCACCCTATAGTAGTGACTGACTGCTATTTATTTGAAAGAAAAAAAAATTTGAATAGTTAATATTTTTAGTAATAAAAAACGTAGTAAGTTTTTTTAATATGTATATAATTTTTAGTATGGATATTCATTTTGGTCTCAAAAAATTTGAAACCATATGCATTAGTCTCAACTAAAATTAATTACTTTTCAGTCCCAAACTCTTTGTTAAGTCAAATTGATTTTTAAAATGTAATTTAATTTATATATTTTAGAAATTAATTTAATTTATAACAAAAAAATTAAAAATTAATCTGACTTATAAACAAAAGTTGAAGACTAAAAAATAATTAATTTTAATTAATGATTAATGTGTTTGATTTAAAATTTTTTAGAAATCAAAACTGAGTATATATTCTAGTTTTATTTTTTTTTTAAAAAAAAAAAAAAAAAAACATTTGTTGAAGTACAATTTTGGATTACATTGGAAGAAACACAAAGCATCCTCCTGAATTTGTAGGCACCTAATTGTCAGAATGCACTGAAAAAGTTTTATGCTCGTCAACGTTACATTACTGGTCCAATCAACTCCCAAATTTCTCTTTAACCGAGAGAAAATCTGCGGGGTAGTTAATCATATTCAATCACGTGTTCTTTAACCAATAAACAAACACAAACTTTATTTAATGTGGTAGATGCCATCTTACCATTAGCTTTTCTTGATTTTGAAGAAAAAAAAATATGTTGTTAAATTAAGTAATAAGTACTATAATTATATATAGATAAATTAGAAATTAATTTAAAAAGTAAGATAATATTAAATTTGTGTGCAATATCACTTTTCTAAATCATGATTGTATATCCAAACATAAATATACAAAAAATAAGAAATAAAAACAAGTCATACAAGGCTGGATCTGTAGCTTAGCTTGTAGTCAAGCTTTTAAAATTATTCATAAATATATTTAATATAAAATGTATTATAAGGAAATTGTATAGTGTAATATTGTTTATGAATAATAATTGATTGTTGGGAATCCAAATATCTAGTTATATAGGGTGAATAAAAAAATCTACACCACGAGGTTATCACCCTTAACACCAACTCTTGGTTGTCAATTATTATAACATACGATACGACAAGAAACACTATTTATTTATTTTAGGGAAAAATCTAAATGTTGTTCGATACATAAACAAGTAGAATTTGAAAAAAATCTTAACTTTTTACCTTAAAATTATAAAAAAAGACAACTCAATAATTTTTGAAAAATTATTAAGAATATCTCCAATAAAATATTTTTTATATTAATTTTTCTAAAATCATAATTGAATTGAATTCATATTGAATTATATATTAGAAGGAATAAAAAAATGATATTAATATCATTAAGTTAATATTGTATCATTTCAAAAGAATGTCAATTAAAATATTTTGAGATAGAATATTACCACAACATTTTGAAAATTGATCATTTTTTTTTTGCCGTCATTTTTTTTTTGGAAAAGTTTAATATCTTATCTTTTGAAGTTCTTTTTTCAATAATTGAACCAATACCAAATTCATATTTCATGTCTTTACAGAAAATAAAATGGAGAGGGAGAAAAAATTATATATTTATATATACATAATGCAATCAGATAAAAGGGACCATCAACCACCCATCTACTCCTTTAATTATTAAAGAAAAGCCTTTCATAATTTATAGCATGTCTTGTAGTGCTTGTCTTAAAACTTCAAGATGAGTCTTTTTTTTTTATATAATTCAACATCAAGATGAGTCCTTTATAGGAAAAAATAAATGTAACTCACCAATAATAAATAAGTAAATTATATTTGCTGGCAACAAAATTAAATGTCAGGCCTTTTTTTTAATAAAGATTTTAAAACACTTAAAATTGTTAGAGAAGTAAAACATTTTTTTTAAATCTGTTTTTTGTTTAAAAATTTTTAAGAATAAATAACAAAGATCCAGCTTTTTAAAGTGACACAAAGCTGGACAAATATATAACGTGTGAAGATGCTCTCCGATCCTTTTATATTTCACAAATGGAAGATATATATATATTTTTTTTTGCACTTAGACCCTAAATTTTGAGAGAACTAAAATGATAGATCTCAACGTGGCAATGTGGCATATATTATAATAAAGAAATAAATTTCATCCTTAATTATAATAATCTTTGTTATTGTTAGAGAATATTTATCATAGATGGAACTAATAAATAGATAACTCCTATATACCGTAGGGCCCATAAAATAGAGAGCGAAAGTAGTCCTATTCATAGATAATAAGATATATTCTTTTCAGGAGTATAAAATATAGGAAGCGTTTTAAGTATATTCGGAAATCAGGTATTCATGTGTTTTTAGTCGTTGATCTTAATTGATTTTAATTATATATATATAAAATGAAGATCAACAGCTAAAAATATAAGAATATCGATGTTCCGAGTATACTTAAAACATTTTCTAAAATATATATTTCTAAGAGAGTTGTATTATATATGAAGAAATATTTATATTTATCATGAGATAAAATATTGTTATGGGAAATCTAGTAAATAGTAGAAATTTATTTAAAGAAGAATAAAATATTAAAAATTTATTTGTACAAATATAATATTAGTACATACATCCAAATATTATGTTTACTTTTTATTATTATGTTCTTTTAGTTTTTTATATAATGACCGATTTTCAAAATAAGAAATATACTTCTTAACATATTTTCTTGTATGAATTTATCATATTTTTATAAAATAATTTGAGTATTTACCTATAGTATTTTAAAATGAATAAATAAATAAAAGAAAATTTCTAGTATGGTTAAATGTTGAGGGAGTAAACAGTAAAAGAAAGAAAAAGAAAAACCTTCAACAAATGCTCTCGTGTTTTTAATATCTTGGCAGCACCCATAAGCATGGCCACATGTGCATCATGTCCACAAGCATGCATTTTGCCTGCAACTTTAGATTTGTACTCCCATTCCACAGCTTCCTACAATTCCCAATAACCATTATATATTTATATATATAATAAATTAAAAGAATATGACTTTATTGATTATAGTTACAATACTTCTAATAATTTTAAACAAATTTTTATGACAATTAGAAAACAACTAGCTATTAGTGAATATTTAGTATAAATATAACTGCTTTTTTTTTATATAAATAGGATAAGACCCGGTAAGCTTAGGGTATGTTATAAATAGGATAAGATCGATTACTCTCTATGTATTATATTATAAATGCAATAATTTTTTTTAGACAGTAAGAAAAATATAATTTTTTTTTGAGACATTTAGAGGTAGAGCAAAAAGTACACAATGTAGTACATTATAAAATTATTGCATCAAACTAAAAAAGAACTGACAAAACTAAAAAAGTTATTTAAAGTTTGATCATTCTTGTCATACGGATAGATAGAAAAATCTGACAAAATACTAAAAAATATTTGAGATTTTATTATTTATGTCAGACGAAAAAGACAAATTAAAGATACATCGATGTATCCTATTAAAAAAAATAATATAAAAAATTTTGGTCCACCAAATATATATACTCATTTATTTTATTGTCTAAAGTCTAAGTATTATCCTAAAATAAATAACAACTCTTTAACAATTTTTTTATAACTTTTTTGGATTTTCTTAATATTCGAAATAAAAATATATAAAAGTCACATAAGATAAGGAATGCGAACAAGGGAAAGAGTCAAGGAAACGAGTTAATAGCATAATAAATGTACACTTATTAAAGCTTTGGTGATTTTTTTTTCAATTCCACTAAAAATCATGAAATATTGTGGAAATTTTGAATAATTATTGAGGATGAAATTTTTAAAATCATTTATTTAAAATATTTTATATATTCTAAATAACAAAGCGGTTGACATGTTATAATAAAGGTAGGTTATATTCTCACAGGCTTAAGGAGGAAACAGAAATATAGGATGGTCCTAACATCCAAGATAATAGAAATTGTGGATACCTGGATTGGAAGTGCATCCATGTCAGCTCTGATGGCAACAAAAGGAGGACCACCAGTTCCGATCCACGCACGAACACCTGTCTTTGCCAGTGGATATCGATAACTGATTCCCATTAGATCCAATTCCTTCCTTATCAATAGACTCGTTTCGATTTCCTCAAATGCCAGCTCTGGATTCTCGTGGATCCTTCGTCGTATGCTTCGAAGCCACTCTGTAGTCTCTGCCCTATGTGCAATCCTTAACACCTCTTCCGAACATGCCCTGTTCCACAAAGGCTCACAGTCCTCCCCTCCCTGGATGTCTTCTGTAGCTTCCGTTGTGCGATGGGTGGGGCTATTGCTCTTGTTGCTAGCAGCCTCAGATGACTGTGGAACCTCCTCTTTATGGCCGGAGAATAGCACACTGTTGTACACCGTAGATGGAATCTGCTCAGCTGCGATGATTATGGGCAAAAGAAAAATCAATACGAATAAAATACAAGAGTCGAGAATTTTCATGTTCTCTGTTTGTGGTTGAAAACAGAGTGTTTGTGGTTGAAAACAGAGTAGAAGAAAGGAATAACAGAGTGTGAGGGAGAAGAGAAGAGAAAAAGATGGGAAAGGATGAGAGAGAAGGGAAGGAGAAAGAATAAAGTATAAAAAACAATTTTAACATGTGGTTATAAAATAAATTGGACATAAATAAAGAATAAAAAAAATAATTTTTGTTGAGTTTAAAATTATTATGGAACTGTTTAGTATTTTTGTTATCGTATATAGCTGATAAAGAATTCAAACACGTGGAATAGACACGAAGAAAGACAGACAAAGGACCTGCCACTTTTATCTGTATTTTTGCAACAGAGAGAAACTATTGAGTACAAATTGTTATTTAGTTTCAGACAAATGTTTAATCTTCTTTTATGTAACTAATTTTTTTTAAATATATTATAAACACTTGTATAGGAAATTAAAATATTTAATTTTAATTAATTGTAAAAAAAATGAAGTTTAAGAATAATACTACATTATTTTAGATGCATGGTAGAGTCAAATTATTTAGTATTTATTTTCTTATCTTCTTTGAGTAATTATATTTATATGTTTATTAGAAAAAAATTAACATATTAAAATAAAAAATAAGCTTATTACAAATTAATAGAGTACTATATATTGATGTACTCCACTACTTCTATTATATGACTTTTGTCGCATTACATATTTGATAACGTTTGAAAATTTTTGCAAGTTATATAGGTCAAACAAAAAAATTATAGGTTTGCTTGCTTGGGCACTCTTGGTGAAAAAGTAATAGATAGAGATTCCTATATTGTTGAAGTGGTCACTTCAAATTAAAATCCACAACAAAAATTAAATGACAAAATATATGGTGACAAAATTGTACTATTACTATCGTCTCACTTTTTATTAAATATTTAATTATTCATAAAAAATTAATATAAATAATTTGTTCTTCATGAAAAAGTATCATCTCATGCTTAAAATTTAGTACACCCTATGAAAGAGATGTAATTTATATTACTTTTTTTTTATTTTAGATAAATTTAAATGAACATATTTTTTATGCTTGTATTTATTATGTTTATTCACACATTCTCTTTTTTTTTCATTTAATAGGATTATTAATAAAAAATTAATCTATTTTCTAAAATAAATAATTATTTTGGACCAAATAAAATGTTGAATTGAAAGTTATGCTAGAATGGTATTGGTATTATGTAGAAATATATTACCCATTATTTTACTCTTTTTATTACTAGGTTTTCTATATTTCAAGTTTGATCAACCCAATAATTTGATTTCAAACCTAAATAAAATATATTTTATTTATTTGAATGTTATTTCATTTTATATTTCTATTAAATTATTAAAAATAATAAAACTTTGGTAGAAAATAACTGCTCAATAATATAAATTAGGAAAGTATAGATAACTAATATTTTTCTAACCAACAAAAAAACAAAACATCCGTAACCATTATTTATAGAACATCCACAATAAAAGAAAAAGAATATCTGAAATCTAAAGTAACTAACAATCAACAAAAAAAAAAATAAAACATCCGAAACCTATAAACAAAACATCCAAAACCTAAAAAAATAGAACATCCAAAATAAATTGTTGGCTGATATTGGCTGATTTTTTATTGGTTACCTAGCATTGTTGTATAAATTATTATAATAGACATATTTTCCTAATAAGAAATTATTTAGCATGATTATTTATTACTTTTTTCTAAAATCTTTAATAAAATCTAACTATTAATTCATAAAATTAAATGCTTTTTTAATACTAATTGAGAATTTCTTTTGTTTTTTTATGTTATATACACTCCATCATTAATGGCTATGGCTTCAAAGGCAAAGAATCACAACTCACCAAGTGATGTCTTCTCATGTCACTGGTCTCTAATTCCATTACATGTGATACATACACATCCTTCATCCGTCTACATGCATGCAGTTGCACTATCATTCCCTTCTTCGTATTCAACCTACACAATTTTTTACTTTATCAGTAAGCCTTTTTGTTAACTGCATTAACATGGTTTTGTTTTTTTTGTTTTTTTACACCAAAAATATATTAATAGAGATGCTGGAACTCAATATTTCTATTAGGACAGAGGATAAATGTTATTTAAGCTACATTAATATGTTACCTACTTTTAAACGAACTTTCAATATTTATATATTTTAAATTAATTACATATTAATAATTTTATTTAGTTAATACTTTAATTTTATATTCTTTAAAACTTTCAATGAAATAATTAACTCACCAACCCTGATAAAAATGTCTATAACAATCATTAACCAATTATTGCAGCAGTTTACCTCAACTTTATTTCATGAAGAATTCTTAGACATTTAGTCAAATGAATTGAAATATTGGTTGCATCTTAATTCTTATAGTTCTACTCCTACCTGCTATATACCCTTAATATAATGCCCTGGCATTAATATTTTGTATATGGTACTGTATCTCATAAAAAGAAGGGCTTTATTTGACAAACATATAAATGACACAAATGTATATGAATTTTATTAAAAACATTTAAGGACTCATATTTATATTTCATATTAATTTTTGTAAAATAAAAAGAGTAAAATTAATATCATAAAAAAATTATATCTATATCAATTTATATCTGTATAGAATAATTTTACAAAAACAATATGCTACCGACCCACGCCATCAGACCACGCCCCAAAATGTGCATTATTTGGACCGAAAAATTAGAGTTGTCAAACGGATGGGCGGACCATATCCGAGCAAGTCCGTCCCGAGCGACGAGTCAAAATTTGAAAAACGAGTTGACCCGTATTTTAAACGAGTTAAGGAAGTGTCAACCCGACTCGACTCGTTCGAGTTAACGAGTTAAACGAGCCGACCCGTCTAGCTCGTTTTTTATTTTATTTTTTTAAAATTTTTTATACTTCATATCTATAAAAAATCCAAAATATATCATGTATTAATATATTTTCATATTAAATTATATAAAGTTTAAAAAATTAATTTAAAAAATAAAATTTATATACCGAAAGAAATTTTATATATTAAAAAATAGAAAAAAGAGAAAAATGAATTAGATAAGCCAACTCGTGCCCGTTCGACCCGAATTCGTTTAACTCGTGAGTTATACGATTCGAGTCAAATCGAACTACTTTTTAATTAACTGTGATTTTACTGGCTCGACTACTCGCGAATCGCGATTCGTTTTGACGCCTCTACGAAAAATCACATATTATTGTTGTGAGTTCTGTTGTGCGGCTGGGTTTGAATGGGTTGTCGAAGCTTTGCATCTTGACCTTATGAAAAGATTACGGATAAGTGAACAGAGAGACCTACTATTAGCCTAGGCCCTGTGGTACGTACCATAGCCTTCTAAATTATACGGCTCTGTCTACAATAGTTGACAAAATACTAAGAAATATAACATGTGCCTTAAATGTTTGAGTCTTGCAGAAATGGACTCCACAGTCCAGATGATTGATATCACTCGTAATAGTGTATTGGAATTTTCAATTTTGTATTCTATATATGTTAGGATATATTTTATATATATAATATATGTAAATTATTGAGCTTAATTATAAAATTATTATAAAAAATAACTGAATTATTATTTACTATAAAATACTTAGAATATATTTTATAGACTCAAACGTTAATGCTGTTTATATATTTATTTTGATCAATTAAATCATTTATTTTTATGCTATATAAAATATTATTTCGGTGTCAAATTACATAAAAAATAGCATCAAAATGAACCTTTTTTTGACATCAAAATAATTTTTTATTTAGTATAAAAATAAATTATTTAAATGACCTAAATAAATATACACTTAAAATTATTATAAAATTTAAGGCTAATTTTTTTTTTCTTTCTAAATACGAGGGCATTATCGCATAAATATTGGTGTATTTTTGGAGGTTGGTTTGTTTGTTAGAGCATCTCCAATGCTAGTATTAGTTTTAAAATTATTTTGGGTCTTACAAGATGCCACGTAAGTATTTGTGGGACCATATATGATTTGAGATAAATATAAAATTTATTACTCTAATGATTTGTTTTAATTTAATATCAATTCGAGTCCCACAGCATACTATTTAATGAACCTACATTTAATCAGTTCTACATATGGCACATTCTAATTGGCATTCATTCAAAGTGATACGTTATCAACTTAGTTATACCGGTATCACTTTCCTTATTCACTCCAATGCATAATTTAATATCAATTCAATTCATTTATCATTTTAATAAAATTTGATACCTAAAAAACATCCCATTGAAAATGCTCTTATTATTGTTTTGGTTTCTTTGGAACGAAGCGGTGACTTTTTGTTCTCCCTCAATTATGCATTTATGCTGCATATAATTGAGGGTTGCTATTTGGCTGTGTTATCTATGTAGTTTATGTGTACATAGGTGGGTGGATTCTTTGTTGATTGTGTTGTGGCGGAAGGTGTTCAAGTTAGAGATGGGTTTTGATTTGGTTGTACTCTTGAAATTGTTGTTTATGCAAGTGGCTTTTGAATATTTTAGGAGTAATATTGGTGGTTTACTCTTACTAAAATAGGAAGAGTTTTGTAAAATAGATACCGTTAAGTGTGTTTTGTAATTTTTCTAAAGCCGCAAAAGACAAATGTTAGAGCAATTCCGGTATTTAAAATATTAAAAAATATATATAATTAAAAAGTCGATTGGGGCAATTTTCAATTTTTGAGAAGTTAAAAATTTGAAATGATAGAAAATACTGGAGGCGGTGTTAAAACAATGAGGAAGATTTATGAAAATGGTGGTGAAAATAGAAACATAACATTACCACTTCTAAATCTCATTACCACTCGTTCCATAATATTTCTACCATTCTTCAATAAACATCACTTATCAAAAAAAATATTAGTGAGAGAAAAAATGGTAGTGATATCAATTTAAGAATGTATTATAATAGTGAGATTTTATTACCACCAACATTTTAGGATATGATATTTGTTTGTGAGAATTTATGTATTTTTGTTCTTTACAATATTGTTTGAAATGCTCAATACCACAAAGCATAGATTCTCAAATATTAAAATTTGTGACAAATATTTTGAATAGACATTTTGTGTTTGGTAGGTTCATACATGCACGTTTTAACTTATAAACTCGTTTTAACTCGTATTTAAGTCATGGAATCAAGTCAAACTGTATGTAAACTCGTTTTTAGATAAACTCGGCTAAACTCGGTCAAAATCGCACGTTCAGCCCCAAGTTAGCGAGTTTAGAAAATAACCCACTTTAACCGAAAACGACGCTGTTTTGAGGCCAAAAAAAAAAAAGAAAGAGAGAGAATTAGGATTTACGGTAACACCCAGCCTCTCACTCACACATCTCTCAATCTCTCTCACTCTTTGCGTCGTTTAGTGAAGCACCAATCATGATCTCCACTCCACTCCTCTGATCGTCACATCCGTCTACTCCACTGCTTTGTGCGCCGTCCATTGAGGTGGTGCTCCGTTCATTGTGCCGTCTCTATGCTCATGCTCGTGCTCCATTCATCAATTGCGCCGTCTGACTGTCTCTGTTCTGTCATCGTCCGCTCATGCTCCACCGTGCCAGCTCCGTGCCTCCGTCGGTGTCTTCATCTGTGTCTTGCCTCCGTCTTTGCCACTGCAACTCTGCGGCCCTTGTAACTACGTCACCACTGCAACTCCACCGCATCTGCAACACTGCCTATGCGACGACTCCGTCGTGCCTCCATTTCTGGTAATCTTTTTAAAATTTTAATTTTATGTAATTTCTGCCTCTTTGTTTATGAAATTCTTAATTAATTTGCTATTAGCAATTCTACAATTTTGATACTTGATAAATGTTCATCCGATTTAGTAATTTCCATTTGAATTGGGTAATTGTTGATACTTGTTACTTGTTGAGTGTTCAATGTTGTTAATCTATTGATTTTGATACTATGTTGGTTATAGTTTGATTATTTGAATTGTGGATATAATTGATATGTAGGTTCAGAATGTTTGAGAATGTTGGATCAGAGACAGGTTCATCAATTGGTGGAGATGATAATGATAATGTTGATGCCATGGAAAATGAAGCTACTGAGATTTTTAGTTTTAGTTTATTATTTTGTTAGAACTTTTAATTGTTCCTTTGTTGTATGATTAGTTGATTACCCTGGATTTTTCTTATGTTATGAACTATACGATGATGTAATCGTGTGTTGTGTTTGAACTTATTGCATAATTGACACTTTGACAATTGTATTGTACTAATATTGTACCACTATTTTAGTTTAATGTGTTTGAATGTTGAAATTTGTTAATTTGAAGGTCTATATTGGCTTAGATTTGAGATAATATATGATATAGGAAACAATTCAGGTGCTCTATGGTTTACGATAATCCAGTGATCTTAATCGTTCATTTTAATTTGTATATATTTTAAAATTATTTTATAATTGAAATCAACGGTTAAGATCATTGGATTATCATATACCCTATAGCACCTGAAATGCTTCCTATGATATATATGTATTTTTTTTAAAAAAAACACAACATGTAAATTCGTAGTGATAGCTTGTATAAATTTTAAATGATAACTTAATTATTGACTCTCTAATGACTCCTAAATATTGGTTCCATATCATTGTTCATGATATTAAGTGCATAATATAGCCATAAGAAAATCGAAGGGATATAAATAAGTATGGTAATAATAATAATAATAAAAGAACGTATGGTAATAATAATAATAAAGCGTTAAAAGGACAAATTGTCGGATTTTTTTTTAAATTAAAAAATATCAAATTTATCAAAATAGGCATGCTTCAGGAAATTACGTTTTTAAGTCCTCCTTACTTTTTTCGAGCTCTACAAGTCTGGAATTAGCTATACATGTATCTCGGACTTGCAGAACCCGAAATACATCTAAAATTTATTTTTATATATATCTCGGGTCTGCAGAGTCCGAAAAATGCATTACGAAACTGCAGAGCCCGAGATAAGCTCGGCGCCTATATAAAGGTATAAGACCCGAGATTTTCACACATTTCTCTCATCCCTTATCATTATTTACCATTCTAGGCTCCCAAAAATTATTTCTAGAGTTTTGTTATAGCATGGCTCTCCGAAGAGGTTCTAAAAGATCCGCACGGGGAGAACCTCAACCCGGATTGGCTAATGAAGTTGGACCCGCCGCGCAAGCAGGACAAGCCTTGCAGGACGCGGAAGATTTGTACCAACTTGATCGGGAGTGGCACAAGCACTGGTTAGTTTTTCTTACCAAAAAAATTAGAATTGCCCATTAATTTTTATAGTAGTGTAATTAATGTTAGTTTAGATAATAAAAACACAGTTACATAATGTTAGTTTAGCGTAGATGTAATTAATGTTAGAATTGCATATTAATTTTATAGTAGTGTAATTAATGTTAGTTTAGCCTATTAATTGTCTATTTTTTTTGTATGTGTTAAGTTCCAATTAATGTTTGGATTTAGAATTATCCTTTTATTATATGTTCATTATGTTGTCGTAGATTATTTAAAATTTATTGTTTAAATATTGTTTACGATATTAGTGTAATTCATGTTAGCTTATGTCAATAAAAATTAGGGTTAAATAATGTTAGTTTAACGCGCATTTTTTGTATGTGTTAGGTTGCAATTAAATAATGTTTGTATTTAAAGTTAATTAGGTTTTTATTATATGTTATCGTAGTTTAATTAATTTTTTTATTTACTGTCTAACACTAGTTTTTATTATTGCGTACAGTAGTGTAATTAAAATTAATTTTTTAATTGTTGTTCATAGTAGTGTAAGTAAATATAAATTTGCGTTATTGTAGAGGGAGAGGGTGTTACTGCCCAGGCGTTGTGCCTTTCTAATGCCTGTTCCGAAGAGGCTGATGTCGTTCATGATAGAGGCGGGTTTTGGATACGCGATCCAGCTGCAGGACTTCGTTTTCGACGCTGCACACATCTCAACATTTGTGGAGCATTGGAGGCCGGAGAGTCGGAGGCACACACTTTCCACCTCCCGTGAGGTGAGTGCACCATCACTCTGCAGGATGTGGCGTATCACTTGGGTCTCCGCATGGACGGGGATCCTGTTGGTGGTTGCATGCGGGATTTTCAGACTCATTATTAGCAGCAACCCTCCTCGTCTAAGACTCCAGCACAAACTCTGCACCCTCCGAGCTTTCGCAACTATCCTCGCAGTCACCAACAAAGTCTTCATCGGAGTCCTCTTAAGAATTCGAATCCATTTGCATCGCCACCTCTGGTGCAGCAACGTGAATGGGCGAGCAAGGTATCACACCGACGGCACCTCCGGTTGAGCTTGACAGACCTCCAACCTCAACATGCAGGGTCTGCATCTCCGTTAGCAGCTCCATCACTTCACGAGTCTCATACCTCCGGTGGAGGTCAAACATCACACGCACATGCTCATCGCTATCACTCCAGAAAATCTTGAACTTTAATTGATTTGGAGGGAAAATGTTAAGAAGATGGTAAGCAACACGTCTTACTAACATCGCACCGACAGCACCCATATTGCGCAAAATAACGGACTTCCGCTCCTCCAATGTATTAACAGAATGCATTTGAAACACTATCGGTGTAGGGGATCAAAGCCAAATGCCATCCGTGTCGCGACCCATCTCCCCATTCGGATAGAGAGTAATAACAACTCCAAAATCATTTATATTCATGGGTTTTTTTTTTTTGAAGAAGGGGGCTAATGGAAGAAGAATGGGTGTGTGGCTTAGAACATGGGGTGCCCTTTTTACAGAGCAACTCCGGGTCTATCTCGGATTCTGCAGATTCGGAATGTATCTCGGGCTATGCTGTCCCGGAATGCATATCTCGGGCTCTGCAGACCCAAGATACACGTTTAAAAAAAAACATTGGTCGTATTCCGGGTTCTGCAAGCCCGAGACACGTGTATAGCTAATTCCGGACTTACAGAGCCCGAGATAAATAAGAAGGACCTAAAAACATAATTTTTTGGGAGTGTGCCTATTTTGGTAAATTTGTTATTTATTTTATTTATTTAAAAGAAAATCCCAAATTGTCATGTGTATTTTATTTTCCAAAAAAGAAAAATAATGTAAAAGTTAAACGTCTAATTACGTTATAATAAACGCGTGCCAACAACCAAATAATAAATCATAAATCCAGTATACACTCGCCAGCATCTTTTGGCATGTAAATTACTATTTTAGTATTGCGGTTCCATATAATTTTTTTTATTTGTCTTTTTTTTAAAGGTTTTTTTTATTTGTCTTTATAGAGTGAAAAAAATAATAATAACTTGAATGTTGGCTATTAAAAAATTTGTCCGGTTGCTATTTTTATTTTTTGTGTTTTTTATGTTAAGATGCTGTGAATAAAAAGATAAATCAGTAGAAACAATAAAATAACTTTTTATTTAATTTTTTATTTAACTTAATTGTTCACAAAATTATGAGAAAAATATTAAAAATAATTATAAAAAAATGAAAAAACCACGTTACTGTAAACACAGCGAAACAAAACAAATATAATATAAATATGAATAATGTTAGGGAGCCAACGTTAGGGGACCAATAGAGAGCCAATGAGTGTCATTAATGTACAAAATGTACCTTCGGGGGTTAGGGACTTCCGGAGTAATCGGAGGTGCCAAGGAAGAAGGCTGGAGGTTAATATGAGTAAACGAGAGCGTGTAGAGGAATGGTCGCCAAATAAGAATTTGGGAGCCTTCAGATACACAGCAATTGGGTAGGGTTTAGAAAGCGTACTTGGAGGAGAGCTGATCTCCTCTTTATATACCCGTGATGGTTCCTATTAATTAGGGAGTAAATCCGTACGAGATCGATGCAGATATGATCTTATCTTGTATGGATCCGATGATTAATGTTGTGGGCCCATTTTTAGGATCCGAAGAGGATTTGGGCCGTTTGTCAGCTTTGGGTCGACGTAAGAGAGGTCTGCTGTGGACTTGGGCTAGGCGAGCCCAATATCCGGAATAGTTGCCCCCGAGCTCTGAAGGTCGGTGATGAAACCCGTTCCAAGGGTTCATTTTACTGCTTTAATCGACTAATTGTCACCTCTTCATCGCTTAAACACTAGCAAAATAGGTCAAATTGCACTTAGTAGTTTCTTAGGGCTGTAATTGTAATATCTACTATTTCGGCCAATATTTACTTATGTTTTGAACTGTTTCCCGTTCCGCACGATGCCTTGATATGTGTGCTCAAGTGTTTCAGGATTTAGTAGGCGGAGTTCGGAGCGGAAGTGGCCGAAGAGAGTGAAAAGAACGAAAGGATCGCAACAAACCTAAAAGGCCATTGCTGGAGCCTATGCGTACGCATCACATGGAGCCATGCGTACGCATCTGAGCGTGGGCGGCACGCCCAATTGCTAATCTCGGCACCTATGCGTACGCATATAAAGCCTCCATGCGTACGCATAGGTCAATTCCAGCATCTATAAATAGAGGAGCCTTTCACCATTTCAAAGAGAGCCCACTTCCACATTTAGTTTAGTTTTTAGGGTTCCATTTTAGGTTTATTGTCCATTCACTAGCCAGACTTTTTATTTTTATTACTTGTTTGTTTATTTTACTGTTACTATGTCGAATTTCAATTTCAATCAAATTACTTTACCGTTATTCTGTCCGTTTATTTTCCTGCAAACTGCGATTTTACATACTGTTATGCTGCCAATTTATTTTCTCGCTTTTATGATTATCGTAATTAGTGAGTAGAGTCCTATGGTGTCTCGGCTGTGAGGTGAAATGTGCAAATGACCGGAGCTGCAAGTCCCCATAAAGATCACGTTAGAGGAACGGGTCAATCCCGTAAAGCTATACGCCCTACACCCCTGCTAGCATAGTGACAGTTCCTTGACCGTACGAGGTTCGCCACGGCAGCATGGCACAAGTGCTTGGGAACCTGGTGACAGCAGGTCTGACCCGGTGACAGCGGGGATCCTATAGAGTTTGTCAGCCCTGAGTATAGATCAGAGGCTCCATATTTCGCTCACGCGCAAGAGGTCCTAGTGACAGCAGGATTGTACCGGTGACAGCGGGTTACTCTTGGGAGCCGGGGCTGAGTCACGAACTCCAAGCAACACCTGCTCCAAATGTGAGTTGAACCCAGAACTGTGGGTTCGTTGCCACACAACTGGTTAGTTTCGGCTATAACAGAGGTTCCTCTTAGGGGGTGTCTAATCGATCGGGGACATAGCAGTAATGACAGTGATGCACCGTATTTCAACTCATGGCCGGGACACTCCTTTTATTATCAGCTTATTTACTGCCTTTTAACTGCTTATTTATTGCTTTCAACTGCCTTTAATTGCTTTCAACTGCTTTCAATCTGCGAATTACTTTCAAACAAACTCAACTGCAACCAACCCCAATAAAAAATAGACTTTCCCTTTCGCTTCCTGAGTAGAACGACCTGAGTCCTACTCGGTATTTTGGTTGCACCCTGTGACACCTCTTTTAAAACGTTCCAGATGTCGTCCGCAAGGATAAGGGACTTTCCGAACTACAACGAACGAAAGTCCCCGTCCCGAGTGGGCATGTAAGTCGGAGAATCCGAACTCTTCGAGTTCTGTAGATTCCGTGATTGGGGTTTTTTCATTTTTCGTGTAACGACATTCCGAGGTGTATCCACTCATCGTTTGTTTTTTCGAAAGCGTAGGTCGTAGCGTCATTTTTCAGAAGCTTCTGGAATATGGCGCTTCGATTTGACTGCTGACGTTTGCCTTCTCGAGAACGTGGGAGAGAAGTGGCTCAGGGGTCTCTTCGTGATTCTTGCTTTAATGATGGGAGTTAAGTCTCCCTTCGTAATTCCCTTGTTGCCCTTCATTAACTTCTCATGAGTGGGGTCAATTCGGTCATCTTCCTTTTATAAAAAAGGGAGGGAAGGGGGAGTTGGTTCTCTTTTCACTTTCGAAACTCCTCTCTTCATTTCTGAGTTCTCCTTCTAAGCTTTTTCTTTCACTGGCACTCGAGTCACTTGGTTTTCTACTGCTACTCTTACGTTTTTAGGAATAATGATCTGTAACTGGTAAGTCCTTTTTTCTTTGTTTTTGAAGTGTTTTCGTTTCGGTTTGTTGCATTCGGTCCTTTCCTTGGGTTCTACCGTTTTGCCGAGCGTCTTTCCTTCTTCTTTCTTTCATCAAGAGGTTTGATGAACTCTGTTTTTGTTTTTGCAAAACAGGTTAAATGGCAGAACCATAAGGCAACAATTCCAACGAGGTGGTTCGTGAGGTTGAGGCGGCTCAGATGCCTCACGAACCGAATCCTTTATATTATTGGGTTAATCGGGATGTCATGGGAAGCCCTTGTACACTGATCGAGGATTACTTGACGGAGCTCAAGCGTTCCGGGGTCATCTGTGGTGGCGGCGAGGAAGAAAGGCTCTACCGAGTCGAGCTTCCTTGTTGAGGGGAGAGGGTGTGCGAGCTGAACTTGGAACATCCTCATATACCACACTGGTTGTGGGTAAATGAGGCTATGTTCACTGAGTTTGGTGTAAGGATACCCTTCTCCGATTTCCAACAAAGGTTGCTCCAACGTTGCTTCGTCGTTCCGTCCCAATTCCATCCGAACGTTTGGTCGACGATTCGGTGTTTTGAGTTGGTGACGGAGTTTCTGGAACTTCCTCAGGATCCCGAGGTGTTCTTGTTTCTCTTCACGGTGTTCTCTCCGAATGCCAATGGAAAGGCCAAGAAGGGACACATGTCGGTCTGTCCTGGCAAAGGCCGGAGGATTTTTGGTTTGTACGAGGAGTCATTTCATGACTTTAAGGGGCGGTACTTCAAATTTTTCCCCGTTGGAGACCATCTGCCCTTCTGGCTGACTTTAGAGAGGGATGCGGGTCGGTTTCCGTCGTACTGGAGTAAGGACGCCGGGGTAAATTACGTCCTGGTGTCTTATAGGAAGTTAAACGAGGAGCAGAGGGACACGGTTGATGTCCTCTTGTGGTTGTTTTCCAAGCGGTGCTTAAAACCTAAGGCCATTTTGGCTAATCCGGATCGTGCCAGAAGGACGATTGGTATTAAACCCTAATTTATTTTATTTTTCCTCGTGTGGTTGTTTCTGTCTTTTGTTGACATTATCTACTTTTTCTTTTTCAGTGAAGATGGCCGGAAAGAACACCACATTGTCGAAACTCCGTCAAGTTATGCAGGCCAACCCCCAAGGTTTGGTGGTGGTGGATCCGTCGGGTGGTCAGACTTCATCTTCCGTTCCTGAGGGAGGCGGGTCGTCCAATGTTGGTGGGGGGGCTAATGTCCAGCTGGAGGTTTCGTCTCCTATCCGGGAGGAAGGACCGGAACGACAAGTTGAGGTGGTTCCTTCATCTCCCCCGAGGAAATGGGCCAACGACGAAACGACCTCGGCCCAAAAGAGGCTGAGGACTTCGGAGGGTTCGCAGCGAGACTTTTGTCCGATGGACCGGTCATTTGATGCTTCCGGGTTCATCGAGAGTAACTTCATGGGGCCTCGTGCTCGCGAGGTGTTGCTGGATTGTGACCCCATGGAGAGTCTTCGCTGGGCGCAGTGGGCGATGCTCCATTCTGCCACCATCATGAAATCCGTTGAGCCCTGTTTGACTGTGGCCGACCAATGGGAGCGGCGGTGTATCGAGTTAACGGGGAATTTGAAGGTGCTGAACCAACAAAAGGCTGATGTCGAAAAGGAGAAGGATGAAGCTGAATCGGCTAAGGCCAAGGCCGAGAAGGACTTGGAGTCTGCCTAGCCAGTGGGAAGGAGAAGGACGTCGAGTACCAACGTCTAAGGGACCGGGAGGTCAGCTTGCTCGCCGATGCCGAAGGTCTGAAGAAGAAACTGTCGGAAGAGAAGGCTCGGGCCGATAAGGCGGAGTCGTCGTTAGCCGTTTCTGAGGAAGGCCGGTAAGAATTGATCAAGCTAGCCGAGGATTCTGTGAAGGCTACTGAAGACGCCTTGAAGGAACAGATTCTCGTCTTGGCTCTTGATTTCGACGTTTCTCTCCTTGGGGCTTGGAAGGAGGTCGTGGACGGGCAGATTGTCGATCCACCTCTGCAGCCTTAGTTTCTTTTCTCTCTATGTAAAAACACTTTATCGTTTTACTTTGTAGTTATTTTGTGGGGGTCCGTCGTGCCGTGTTTAACCGGGTCGGACTCTTATCTTCTAACTTTAATAATTTTTTGCTAAGTTTTCTGGGAATCCGTCATGCCATGTTTTAACCGGGTCGGATCTCCCTTGTTTTAGAAAATATTTGGCTAAGTGTATGAACACCGTTTTTGGTTTTACCTTTGTCGTCTAATTTATTCTGTTTTTGCGTCTTTGGTTTTTGCCTCTTTCTTGGATAGGGCGTTTAAGACTTTGAGTGGAAATCAAACGTGAAATTTTTTTCTAAGTTATTTGGAAGCGGAGTGATCAGTTCCGTCCTTTCGAGACTTAGTTTGTTTTTTTTTTGCCTCTTTCCGACGTTATGAGTGGGAAAGGTAAAAATGATTAAGTGGTGTCATTTTTGCTCTGGCTTGATGAAACTCTGAGTATAGCCGATGATGGCAAATATGACGCATGGTCGCATGTAGAGAAAAAGTAAATATTTATTTAATATTTTGGGCCTCGTTAAAAGCTTCAGACCTCCCGGAGTGGGATACCTCGGATAGGAAAAAGAGTACCCGATTGACAAGTTGAAAAGAAAATACAACTAAATTAAAGATAATGACTAACCTACGATTAAACTTAGCTGAAAAAATGATATAAGAAGAGGCAAAAGGTATTTTAAGAGAAGAACCATCGGAGGTTGGTTGCGTTCCAACTTCTTGGAAGTTCGCCTCCGTTGAGTCGTTCTAGCTTGTACGCTCCTTTGCCGAGATCCGTAGTCACGCGAGAGGGTCCTTCCCAATTTGGGGTTAGCTTTCCTTCTCCCGGCGTTGGTGGCCCGATGTCATTTCGTCGTAGGACTAGATCTCCGACTTCGAAGTGCCTTCTGATGGTTCCTTTGTTGTACCTCGCACTCATTCTTTGTTTCAAGGACATTTCCATCAGGTGAGCCTCGGATCGAACCTCGTCTATTAGGTTCCGATCTGCCGTGACGTCCTCTGTGCCAAGGAGTAGCCGTGGGCTGGGTTCACCGATTTCAACTGGGATGATGGCTTCGACCCCATAGGTTAGCCGAAAGGCGTTTCACCGGTTGAAGATTGGGGGATTGTTCTATAAGACCATAGGACGGACGCGAGTTCTTCAACCCAGAGACCTTTGGTGTCGTCGAGCCATTTCTTTAGTCCTTTTACAAGGATTTTGTTTGCCGATTCGACTTGGCCGTTTGCTTGGGGGTGTTCAACCGGGCAGAAGCGTTGGTTGATCCCAAATTCTTCGGCTGATTCTTTATATTTCTTGTCCGCGAATTGGGTTCCGTTATCCGTGATTAGGATTGAGGGAATTTCAAATCGGGTGATGATTTGTTTCCAAACAAATTTCCAACATTTTGCAGCCGTAATGGTGGCGAGAGGTTCTGCTTCGATCCACTTAGTGTAGTAGTCGATGCCGACAATGAGGTAATTTAGTTGGCCGGGAGCTAACGGGAAGGATCCAACGAGGTCAATCCCCCATGTACCGAATGGACGATCTGCCGCGATTGGAGTCATTTTTTCTGGGGATGCTTGATGGAAGTCCGCGTGGAGTTGGCATTTTTCGCACGTTCGGACGAATTCCACCGCATCCTTCGTAATATTTGGCCAATAGTACCCGGCTCGAACAAGTTTCCGAGCTAAGGACTTTCCACCGATATGGTGGCCGCAACATCCCTCGTGAACCTCCCGTAGGGTGTAATCGGCTTGAGATGGGTCGAGCCATTTCAGAAGCGGCAAATCTATGCCTTTTTTGTATAATTGACCCGAGATCAAGGTAAATTTAGCGTCTTCTCTTTTGACCCTTTTGGCCTCTTTGGGATCGTCTGGAAGGGTTCCATCCTCAAGGTAGCTCAGGATTGGGGTCATCCATGTTGCCGTTTTAGATATCGGGAGGAAATTTATCTCCGACGCAGATACCGATGTTTCTTTGATTATTCCTTGGATGAGGGAACGATTTCCCAATCCCGGCTTCATGTTGGCGAGTTTGGACAAGAGTTCGTCCCTAGCGTTCCGTTCTCTGGGAACATGGGTTATTACCACCTTGTCAAACGGTTCCATCATCGCTTTTACTTTTGCTAGGTATCTCTGGAGGAGTGAGTCTTTGGCTTGGTAGGAGCCGTTTATTTGGGAGCTCACTACTTGAGAATCCGTGCATACTTCTAGAGTTCGGGCTCCCACTTCTTAGGCTAGGGTTAATCCAGCTAATAGGGCTTCATACTCAATTTAGTTATTCGAGATGGGAAAGTCATATCGGATAGATTGTTCGAACATGACTCCGTCGGAGCTTTCTAGGATAACTCCTGCGCTGCCTGAGGTTGTTGTGGACGAGCCATCAACATGTAATTTCCATCTGACGTCCCGACTTGTTTCTTTATCTGGGATTGTCATTTCTGCTAGGAAGTCAGACATTGCTTGTGCCTTGATAGCCGCCCTAGGTTGAAATTAAATGTTGAATTGTGACAATTCTACGGCCCATCCTAACATCCGTCCTACCAGATCTGGTTTTTGGAGTATGCTTCGAATGGCTTGATCCGTTCTGACGACGATGGTGTGACTTTGGAAGTATTGCCGAAGTCGTCTCGCCGAGACAAGGAGTGCGTATGCTAGTTTTTCAATTTTTGTGTATCGGAGTTCAGCCTCATGTAAGACTCGGCTGATAAAGTATACTGGCAGTTGGCTTCCTAGCTCGTCTTCCCTTACCAATGCTGCCGCAATGGATTCGTTCGTAATGGACAAGTAGAGATACAGGGGTTCATCGTTCATTGGCTTGGAGAGGACTGGAGGTTCCGATAGTATGGATTTGAACTAGGGAAAAGCCTCTTCATATTCCGGCGTCCATTCGAAGTTAATTCCTTTTCTCATTAACTTGAAGAAAGGTAAGGCGTTTCTTGCTGATGCTCCGAGAAAGCGAGATAGTGCCGTTAGTTTGCCATTCAGCCGTTGGACCTCTTTTAAGCTGGTTGGGCTGGGGAGCTGAAGAATCGCTTTGCACTTCTCCGGATTGACCTCAACTCCTCTTTGGGTTATCATGAACCCTAGAAATTTCCCTGCTTCTAAGCCAAAGGCGCATTTTAAGGGATTCATACGCATTCTGTAGCGTCGGAGGGACTCGAAGACTTCATGGAGGTCAGAGATAAGATTCTCTAGGCTTTCCGTTTTAACCAACATGTCGTCAACGTAAACTTCGACCTCCCGACCGATGAGGTCTTTGAAGATTTTCGTCACCAGACGTTGGTACGTTGCTCCGACGTTTTTTAAACCGAAGGGCATAGCCGTGTAGCAATAAGTTCCGTCCGGAGTGATGAATGCCGTTTTTTCTTCGTCAGGCTTATGCATAGGGATCTGGCTGTATCCCGAGTAAGCATCCATGAAGGAGAGGTATCGGTAGCCGGAAGAGGTATCTACCAAATCGTCGATGTTAGGTAACGGGAAGACGTCTTTTGGGCAGACCTTGTTTAGGTCGGAATAATCAACACACATTCGCCACTTTTCGTTCGCCAACCAAGTGGAGTAAGATAGTTCTCGAATGAATCCTGCTTCGAGAAGTGCCTTGGTTTGTTTCTTCACTTCTTCCGCCCTTTTGTCCGACATGCGCCTCTTGCGTTGGGCGACGGGGCGGTGATTAGGGTCAATGGCCAAGGAGTGCAACATGACCGATGGGTCAATTCCCAGCATATCGGCTGGTGTGAAGGCAAAGAGATCTCCATTCTTCTTGAGGAATTACGAAAGTGCTTGCTTGAGTTCATAGGGTAGATTCTGATTCAAGAACGTGTGGCGTTCTAAGGAGTCTCCGATCTGTATCTTCTCCAGATCTCCGTCTGGCTTTGGCCGAGGTTGTTCTTCTATCGTAGCGTCGAGATCGGCTAGGTAGATGCCGGAGGAATCTCGGGATTTAGATCGAAGAGCCAAGTTGTTGTGCTTTCATTTTTCGGCCATCACCCTATCTCCATGGAGAGTTTCGAAGTCACCAGAGTCTGTTTCATACTTCATTACTAGGAATTTGGTGAACACTGCTGCAGAGAAGTCGTTGATCGTCTTCCGGCCCAGGATGACGTTGTAGGCTGTTGAGTCTTTTAGCACTACAAATTCGACCATTACCGTCCTTCGGGAGTTTCCGGTCCCTATGGATGACGTTGTAGGCTGTTGAGTCTGTCAGGTTTAATGAAGTCGTCGCCGAGCCCCATAACTCCCGGTTGGTGTGTTTTCAGATTGTGGTCCTTGAACCCTAGTACATCAAAGGCATGTCGGAACATGATGTTAGAGTCCGCGCGTGTATCGATTAGGATTCGACGGACTATCCCCGGACCGACGCCAGCCGAGATCACCATCGGTGCGTCAGAATCAGCTATTCCATGTTCGAAGTCTTTGCTATTAAAGGTGATCGACGGAAGCTGTGGCGGAGTACTCCGTACGGTTGCTAGGATTTTGAGATCCTTCTTATGGGCAGACTTGGATTTCTCCGTATGGTTGGCTCCGGTGATCACAGGAACTATAGGCATTGTCTCATCGGTGTCTATGAGGTTCCGGGGGTTCCGAGTTTCCAGTCCTTCTGACCGCTCTCGTCCGACATTCCGGGGTTCTCGAATGACTTGGATGAATTCACTTAGTTTTCCTTCCTTGATGGCTTGCTCGATGGCATCCTTTAGGTCATAGCAGTCTTGCGTTTTGTGTCCGTAACCCTGGTGGTAGTCACAGAACAAGGTTTTTTTCTTGGCATTTTGGGTCCTTCCTCGTAAGGTCCTGGCCTGAGGTAGGATACCTTTGTCCGAGATTTGCTGATATACCTCCGTGATAGAAGCTATTAGCGGGGGTGTACTGGTCGCACTTCTGTTTTGCGAACTTAGGGTTTCCCCTATGTCCTTGATCCCGTTGGTTATCCCTTGGGTGTGCCGTAGAGGCGTTACCCCAGGAAGCCGTCTGGGTTTGCTGACTCTTGGTAGTCGCCACCACCCGGTTAACCTCTTCGTGGTGGATGAACTCCTTTGCTTTTGCCTGCATCTCTTTTCGGGTCCATACAGGCTTAGTGGTCAGTTGTCTCCTAAAGTCGTCGTTAGCAAGGCCGTTGGTTAGGCACAAGCTGGCGACCCCGTCAACGAGCCCATCTATGGTTTTGCACTCGGCGTTAAACCTCTCGATATACTTTCTTGTGGTCTCATTAGGTTTTTGGACTACAACAAGGAGGTTGATCGGATGTTTATTGCTGTCTATGCTCGTAGTGAACTCGTTGAGCAACAACTCTCTTATTTCGTAATAGGTGGAGATAGAACCTGCCGGTAAGGACGTAAACCATTGCGCGGCTAGCCCATTCAAGGCCACCGGGAAGGCTCGACACTTTACCTCATCAATTGCTCCATCACAAATCATCAGATGCTCAAAGTCGTTAAGATGGACGTAAGGATCCGTCGATCCGTCATATTTCATATCCGTTGGTTTTACAAAACCCTTTGGGAGTTGAACTTTGAGGATCCGGTTTGAGAACGGGGTATGTCCGTCGACAGATGGAGTCCTTTCTCGCCCTCTCGTTCTCTTGTAACGACGGTATTGCTTTCGCTTCGGTTCTCGAGATTTGTCCGAAGAGGATTCTCGGTCATCCGAGCTACTTGCGTGACGTCTCCGCCGAGGTGGGGCACGTTCGCGAGGCGGGGTGCGTTCGCGAGGCGGAGTGCGTTCACGCCTTCGGGGAAGGGTTTTGGATTTAGAGCGGGATCAATGCCATCGTGGCGAACGTCGTCGTGATCGTAAATCTTTTGTGGCATTCTTAAGTTCCACATTCTCCTTCCGAAGTCCTTTGACTTCAACTTCCATAGCTTGCATACGATGTCTCAGGTCTTGGATAATTTGGGTGTCATCCGAACCGATCCTGCCGAATGGCCTGGGACCTAGATCTCCGGGGCCTATCCTGTCAAAGGCGCTAGTGCTTTGCCGGCCTCCAGAGTTATCGCCGCCCGAGTTGGGCTGGCCGTTTTGGGTTCCGCCCGTTTCAGCATTCCGGCCAGCCGACTCTTGGCTGCCGTTTGCAGTTGCATTGAGATCGAGATCAACTTGTTGTTGATTTTGCTGATTGTTCTGGTGCTGTTCGTCGCCAGAATGGTCAGTGTAGGGAATTCCTTCTTCATTTTGGTTCGCCATCTGTCGGGATCGTTGGTTTTTTTTGGGAAGTCCCCACAGATGGCGCCAATGTACAGAATGTACCTTCAGGGGTTTGGGACTTCCGGAGTAACCGAAGGTGCCAAGGAAGAAGACTGGAGGTTAATATGAGTAAACGAGAGCGTGTAGAGGAAGGGTCGCCAAATAAGGATTTGGGAGCCTTCGCATACACAACAATTGGGTATGGTTTAGAAAGCGTACATGGAGGAGAGCTAATCTCCTCTTTATATACCCGTGATGGTTCCTATTAATTAGAGAGTAAATCCGTACGAGATCGATGCAGATATGATCTTATCTTGTGTGCATCCGATGATTAATGTTGTGGACCCATTTTTAGGATCCGAAGAGGATTTGGACCGTTCGTCAGCTTTGGGCTGACGTAAGAGAGGTCTGCTGTGGGCTTGGGCTAGGCAAGCTCAATATCTGACGTAAGAGAGATCTGCTGTGGACTTAGGCTAGGTGTGCTGTGTATTTTATTTTCCAAAAAAGAAAAATAATGTAAAAGTTAAACGTTTAATTAGGTTATAATAAACGCGTGCCAACTACCAAATAATAAATCATAAATCCAGTACACACTCGCCAGCATCTTTTGGCATGTAAATTACTATTTTAGTATTGCGGTTCCATATGATTTTTTTTATTTGTCTTTTTTTTAAAGGTTTTTTTATTTGTCTTTATAAAGTGAAAAAAATAATAATAACTTGAATGTTGGCTATTAAAAAATTTGTCCGGTTGCTATTTTTATTTTTCGTGTTTTTTATGTTAAGATGCTGTGAGTAAAAAGATAAAACAGTAAAAACAATAAAATAACTTTTTTTTAAATTTTTTATTTACACTTAATTATTCGCAAAATTATGAGAAAAATATTAAAAATAATTATAAAAAAATGAAAAAACGACGTTACTGTGAACACAACGAAACAAAATAAATATAATATAAATATGAGTAATGCTAGAGAATCAATGTTAGGAGACCAATAGAAAGCCAATAAGTGTAATTAGGAAAATAGTGGATGATAAAAGGAGAAAGAAAAAAGAAAAAAAAAATAATATTTGCTCCCTATTGGCTCCCTATTATTGGCTCCCAAGACTTTCTCTATAAATATATACATATGTACCTGTGTTAGCATTTTGCAAAAGTTTCGAGACTATAACTATGAAGTGCGTATAATTTAAGCATACTTCTAAAAAATTAATATTGAATTTGTTATTTGAAGTGAATTTTTTTTTGATGTCCATTTCAAGTGAAATTTAATCAAATCAAATCATTTGAAAAATCAACCCAGCACCGTCAATTTGATCAATTAATTATTGTGTTAAGCAAGTACAAGTGGGGCTAGAGAGGTAATGGCAAAGAAACATGGATAATGTATCTTGACTACTAGGCTAAATAACTTTGTCTCTTTTATATGAAAAGAAAGCACACCACATCAAGAATCAACCAATGAAATCAGGAATTAGTGTTTCAAAGCATGAATTCCATGGAATAATAATTTACATAAATATATGCAAATCATCCTTCAACGTTGCTCCAAAATATCCTTTTAATTATTATTCTTCTTAATTTACTTAGAAAAAGAGTAAAAAGCCAATATATTATGACCAATAGGAAGTCAATATGAATTACGGATGATAACTTATATAAAATTTTAGATGATAACTTAATCATTAATATATGAGTTACGGATGATAACTCATATAAAATATGGATAATAACTTAATTATTGGCTCCCTAACATTGGTTCCGTAGCATTATTCATTTACTAATAAAAAAGACGATGTTTTTTATATCTTTTATAAACACTCAATAATATTTTCGAAAGTTAATAATATCTTCTTAATTGATAATATATAATATTCTTTTAAGAATAATATTTAAATTTTGTAAGTATTATGGGGATAGGTAAAAGATTTCCTTGAGGTAGACGTTGGGGCACTCACGTCGTCTCTTGTAATTCCACAACAATAATTCGGGCAGATAATGACGGCTCTTATGCTGAATATATAGTGGCGGTTGGTCCATCGCGTATACGTATGCTAGAACCGTTTTACAGTTGTTTTTCTTAACTGTTAGAATACGTTGTAGGGAGACTTTTTATAAATCGCCGCAAGTTCACTTTTTTTTAAAAAAAAAACCTTAAAATTGCATTTTATTACTCATCTGTATTTTTTATTTTATAATATTAATTGGAATATATATTGGCACCATACCATTATTAGCATTCATTTAAATAGAAAAATTGAAAAACAAGAAAAAATGGGAAGAAAAATTAACATAATAATGTATATTTATAATAAATAAATTTATCTATAAGTTTTTTATGAAATATTAAGAAAAAAATAATACTTACCCACTTAAAAAATTAGTAGTACTACTTCGAGGTAAATCCATAAAATCAACTAAAACATTATTATAGTTTCTATGTTTCATTTGGCTCAAAAGTCAGGGTGGTCTTGGCGAAAATTAATTTTAGAATGAAATAAAATGGGTGAAATATATGCAGGTGGATAATCTAGGTGAATTTCCCAATGGTGGAAAAGAGATTCTTGAAACTCTAAATCTCGCCAAACACACATTCCACGTAAAACCACCCAACCAGCATGCATGTAGCGTTTTGGAAAGGATGCTACACGCATCTAGCGTGTTGACTGGCGCCCTACACACATCCAGCGTGTTGACTCCTTCTCCATGGTCGAGTTGCATGCTGACAGGGGTACATGTTGGGGTTGAGGGTGCTTACATAAGATGTGTAGTGATAGTGATAATGTGTGTTGTGTGCTTAGTGTGATTAGTTGAAATTTTGTTTTTGGCTATAGGTTATATGTTATTCGCTAAGAAAAAAATATAATTAGTGTTAATATAATGCGTGATTATACATTTTCGGAAGGACACATAGTTCATCGTTCACACGAATCGAATTATGTAAGTGCATTTACTTTAATTTTAATTTTAATATATTTTTTAATGTTAATTATTTAATAGTTTACATTTTGTTAAGTATTTATGTTATATTTGTATTTTTTATAATATAGCATGTTAATTATTTAGTAGTTTACATTTTCTTCATCATATTTAAAATTATGATTATAATAATGTCACGTAATATAAATTCATATCCACGTATATACCATTGAAAAAAAAAAGCTATACATGTATACAATAATGATCTTTATAAATTCCTTCTCTAATATTAGCCCGGACAAAATTAAAATTATGATTATTATAATTTTATGTAAAATAATAGTTAATTTATTTTTATTTATTTGTTTATATTATGAGAATTAAATTTATTTTAATTTAAACAGGTAAAAAGATCGTTGGTGCCCTGAAAACTCGATCCATCAGAGACATTTAATGCGATCGCAAATGATGAACTACGTTCTACCGAGTTCAATATAGTCACAAGGGTTGGTGAAGTCAGAGGACAGGGTGGGCTGTTGTCAGCCTTAGTGGAAAGGTGGATACCGAAGACTCACACCTTCCACTAGGCTCGTCGTCATATGACCCCACTGGCGGCCCTCGTCCAATGCAAGAACCCATTGCCACGGCTCAATCCGGTTGCACAAACCAACATAAGCATCGCCTTTGGCAACAAGCAAGTGTAGTTTTCTTTGTACTCTTCCATGGTCTTCGAGTAACCTGTCACATGCACAAATTATGAGAGCATATTTGACAAATGTTCTTTAACAATCATATGTAGAATGTGAGAATAAGTACTTATTTTAACAACTAGGTGAGCAAACAGCGCAACAAACTTGCGAGCGAAGTTGCATCGTATATGCCTGATGCAAAACATGTGCCAAGCTCTTGGAGGTTCCAATGCACCATTGGTTCGCCTAACCGCAGCCTTGATAGACTCATGACGATCGTATATCAGACAAACACCATCTTCCCTGACAACATGCTCTTGTAAGTTGGTCAGGAAAAATTCCCACGCAGCACTTGCCTCCCCCTCGGCGATCACGAACGCAATCGGAACAATATTTTGGTTGCCATCTTGTGCAAATGCAACCAAGAGCACACATTTGTACTTTCCGTACAGATGTGTTCCATCCACTTGAACTAAAGGCTTACAATGACGAAATGCTCGAATGCATGAGTAAAAACTCCAAAAGATCCGATGAAAGACCATGACCCCTCCATCAGCTCGTCTTCATTATAAGCTGGCAAAGTTTCCATGTGAACAGCAGGCCCTGGCATCTTGGCACACAAACTCGTGATCCAAATTGGTAGAGCTTCGTATGAACTTTCCCAACTTCCGAATATCTTCTCGATGCACTTTTGCTTGCTCAACCATGCGTTGCATTAATTGATAGTGTAGTTGAACTTGGATTAAATTTGGGCAATTACAGTTTTCACCTTTAGTGAAGGGTCGCTTTCAACTAGCGGCCTAATAGCATCTGCTTCCATGTCAGAGTCAAGCTTCGAGTGATCTTGTGAAATAGTACCTATCGCACATGTATGCCTACCGTTGTACCTACGAATTACCCAATATGATCTCTTTTGAATCAAGCTTGCTCGAATAAGCCAATCGCACCCATTTTCATACAACTTGCATTTCGCATAAAAGGTCTGCGGCTCAGATTCCCACACCGTGTAGTCAACTTCCTTATCAATAGTGTATTTCATAACCGTAGAAACAACTGTCTTTCTGGAGACGTATTCCATTCCAATCATGAACTCACCATCTTCGGGAGCAACAACGACTATAGCAATGCTTAAAAGATAGTGCGCGTTAGTAACAATGTGTTAATTACTTTCCCATTTAGGAACTATATAAAATAGAATGCTGACAAAGTGAGCATACCTATGTGTGCATACTCAGGAAACTCAGGTGCACTCATGCCTTCAAGGGCCAAAAGGATGCTGGCTTGCAAGTGGGTTTCTCGCATTTTGCATCGCCACATCTACTACCCTGTTGCCTTCCTCCTTTTCTTCTTCCGGGTCTTCGTAGTTCGCCTCGCAATCCTCCTCACTCCCACTGCCCAGTTCTTTTAACACTGTTTGTCTCTCTACGTCTGAATAAGAAACATCATCAACGGCGTCCGCAACCACTTGCTCAAACTCAACGTACAACTCAATGGACAGCATGTGTGCCTAGTTCTGGTGATAACAATGAAACATCGTCTACCGCATGCTTACTTCGTCCACAACGGGCATTATGTCAAACTATACATATCCCTCAAATATATGCATCGGTATCCGATACAAGACGCTCTGCACTCTCTTCAAAATGGGGGCTTCTATGCTTTGGTTTAGACCAGATTTAAGGTTATCAAATGTCATGGTGCTCGGTACATGATAGCAAAATGGAAACGCACACCTAAAACTCACACCCTCACTTGATTCTCGTATAACCTCTCCATTATAATATACTACCAAATTTGCATTTTCATCCATTGCACCAAAAAATCACTCATGCATGTTGGAGCTATATAGATTTACAAATCCTCCTTACCCCCTACACTTTTTTTTCAACAATGAACAACACAACACGGATCCGGCCACTCATATTTGTAGGCATACACAACATGCAACACGCTGGAAGCATGCTTGGGATGGTGCAACACGCTCGATGCATGTTGCTTCCTGCTCCATGACGCCATGCAGAACTCCATCTTCACAGTAAAACACCATGTCTTCCCATTTTGCAGTAAAACCCACCTTTTCTCTCCATTCTAAGTTAAATCAGCCTGGTCTTGGAGATGATGGTTGTCCGAAGAAGATGGCCATGTGCGTGGAGAAGCTGATGCACTCCCCAAAAAAATTATTTATGCAATATTCTCAGTTGGTAAATCATCTCCTTATCGTTAAATTAGATATCTTAGAACATCTTGGTTATATACTTATATTCCACATCAAAACATCCTAAATACATAGTTTAAAATATGATATGCTCTTTATATCTCTTAGACATTTACTTACTTCAGAATTGGTTAAAGTTTATAACATGTATACACTTCCATTGCCATAAACCTGCCAACATAGAGCAAGGAGATTTACCATAGCTTTGTGTCCCCCTCTTACAAATTCATGTTTTACAATTGAAAGTAATCCTAATCTCACTTTTGAAACAGTAAACAAGTTGATAAAAGTTAATGCCTTTGAGAATGATTTATCAATATCTAAAAAAGTAATTAATAGAATTTTTTTAAGGCAAACACTCTAAGTATCCTTTGCTGTTTAGGGGGTAATTTACCCTATTTGACATAACAAGAGGTGTTTGGTTCGTTATTCATATCTAAACTCAAAATAGTCATAATTCAACTACATTAAACTACATTTAACATTTTAATATGCTTTTAATTTGATCTTGTTGACTACTTCATGTTTTATAATCTGCTTTTGTTTGTATATTTTTCCAACATTAATAAAATTTTCATGTTATTTCATTTTAATAATAGTAGAAAATCATTCCAATTTCAATGAAAACATAAGCTCTAACTTTCGGAGTAAAACTTAAAAAACAAAAAATTAAGAGCATATCCAAAGGGATATATTTTGGGTATATTTTTTATTGAAATTATAAATAAACTGAGTTGATATTGAATTATGCATTGGAAGGAATAGAGAAAGTGATACCGGTATCACTAAGTTGATACCGTATTACTTTGAAGGAATGTCAATTAAGATTTGCCATGTGTAGAACTCATTAAATACAGGTTAATTAAATAGTATTATGTGGGATCCAAATTGATTTCCCACTACGTTTTTTTTTCCTTTCAAAGTTGTCTCAAAGGTTTTCGTTATGAATAAAAAAAGACCGTTTTGCCCCAAATTTCTTTTTCCCTAAGGCTGCGTTTGTTTCTGGTGGACAGGACACTGAGACATAGACACTGGTGTACACAAAACTGTTTGGTGACAAAGACATGGACACTGAACACACTTGTCTCTAACTGATTGTCCACTGTCTTTGTATCCACTTTTGACCGAAGGACACTGATGGACACAGAATTTAGAAAGATGGGCAAATGATTTTTTAATAATTTTTTTTCTTTTTATACACAAAATTGTTTATTATTCCAACATTACATTTTTTAAAATGATAAAAATATCATTTATATTAAATTTTAGCTTTATCCATGTGTGTCCTGTCCATTATTGCCAAACATACTACAAAAACATTAAATTTTAATGTCTATGTCCTACTGTCTCTGTCCCAGTGTCTTGTTCTGTCCTGTTCTCGTAAACAAACGCAACCTAAATTCCTAACTCCAATTTTGTTCCATCCTGGACACACACCTAACACCACACGACACCCACACACACTAAAACCCTAAATTATAAACACACACACGCAGAATACAGGGGGGAGAGATGGCGGCGCCAGCAAAAGGAGGTCATCACGCCGTCGCTGAGAGAGACAAGGAGAGGTGAAGTTGAGAGTGCGAAGAGAGATCGCCGCCGCCGCCAAATTCTACTCCACCGTCGAGGAAGAAGAGGGAGCCACCTGCAACTGCTGCTGAGTTGCTTCGTCGGTTCTAAGGGTGAAGCCGCCACTGTCTCACAACATTTGCTCTGTCACCGCGAGTCTAGCCGCCGCTGAACATCACGTCGCCGTCGCCACCATGCCACCCTCGCAAAGGAAAAGGGGAGAGAGAGGGCGAGAGAGAGGGCTTCGAAGAGAGAAGGAGAAGACGATGCAACGATGGTGGGTATCACTGTCGCAGTGTTGCTACTGTCTCCCCCAATGGAGACCACTACCGGAGTTGCATCCTTATACACCGCTACTATAACCGTCGTTGGGGGTTCTAGGAGCTCTCCGCCGGTGCTGCTCTTGCCAAGAATTCTGCACATGCTAAGCCCAAGCCTGAAGCTGTTGCTCCGAATGATTGATATTGTTTTGCTGTTGGTGATAAACTCCATTGTTTACTTTTGGTGATAAACTATGAAAGATAATTGAAGAATTGATGATGTTTTGAGAAAGAAGAAGAATTGGTGATGGTGATAAACTATGTTTTAATTGATAAATTATGATGTTTTGAGGAAGAAGAAGAAGAATTGATGATGTTAATTTTGCAAGCTCAATAATTAATTAAGCTATAAAAGTTAAAATATTAGGTGATGAAATTGAAGAAAAAAAAATGTTCACAAAGGGGCAGGGATATTTTCATCATAAAATTTTTATTTTGGTCTTTTCTTTAATGTGTTTTCAGAACTTTCATAGCAACTTTAAGAAGAAAAAAAAACGATTGTGACAAATAAAATTTTTGACTCAAACCTTTTAGACATAAAGAGTATTTAACCCTAAGGATAATTTCATTGAAAGGATAATTTTTTATATTTTTAATGTACTAAATACATCAAAAATATATTTTTTTTATTACTATGTTTTTAAGAAGTGTCTTTAAAATATAAATTAGCTAAATCCTAGTATAAATGGTAAAGTATAAAAGAGAAGGATAATCTCTTAAATTGATTAAGTGGCCATATAATTTCTAAGCTCTCCTAATTAATTATTAATTATAGCTAGGGAACTACAAATAGCTTAATATCTATTTTTTGATGCACATAACTTACACTTCCCATGTGAAGGTTACCACATTTACATATCTTATTTGATTGATGGCTACTACAATAGCTATTGACCCATTCAAAGCTAAGAAGCTATGTATTTTTTTTTTTTTTTGTGTGCTATGTATATAATTAGAGAAATGGTCGGAAGATAATAAAAATTAGTCTAAATTTTTATTATTTGGTGTTTAATAATTATTGATGAAATAAATAAATAAATTTAAATGTTATAAATATATAAAATTATAAAAAAAATTTGTTTTTAGGTATGATATTTTTTTTCTTAGTCCGGCGGATAAAAGAATAATTCATTATGATAACTTTATTTAAAGGTTTGTCGTTAACTAATGATTGATATATTGATAAAGTGAGATTTAAATTCGCAACTGTTGCTACTTTCGTGTAAAATTATAGAAGTTATTTAAGTTAAATAGAATAATTTTTTTATCTTTTATTTCTAACATTACTCTTGATTGATGATGGTTTCAATTGCTACGGCATCTCAAAATAAATGCATGAATGAACATGACATTGAAGGAAAATGACTAATAACTACCCATTGTAAGTTTGTAACTATCTTGGTAAGGTATTTATCTATCTCATCCTTTCGCTTTAGTTTCTTCTTTATACACAAGAACAAGAATGTCCTATGATTTTCTATAAATAGCAATAAATTGCATATATCAAAATCTCCATATAAAAATATAAAATAATTGTTTCCACTTTATTTCCACCATCTTATTGTATATTTCGGTGTCTTTTCATCCCCGTAAAGTGGTTTTAGTAGATATACTGAAAATGATTTTAATTGTTCATGTTTTCTTTGGATACTCTTAATAATAAGTTTTTTTGTTTGTACATACTTGACTTGTCAAGTTTTCATTTTTTCCAGCAAAAGGCCAGCACCAGATTCAAACATTAAAAGCAAATTGAATTATTTTTTATATATATAACACGCAATTGAAGTATGCAATACTCAAATTGGTCCTTAAATTATTGTGTTTCCAAAATTAGTTTCAAAAAATTTTATTAGTTATATATATATATATATATATATATATATATATATTTGAAAAACATAATTTTTAGTGAAATTAATTTTTCTATAATTAGATGATATGTATTATAAAATAATTAGTTGATAAATAAATATTATTATTTGAGTAGTAAAAAAACTAATTTAAATTAGTTTTATATTTTTAAAAATTAATATAACTAATAAAATATTTTGAAGATTAATTTAAATGATGTGACATTTTTCGGATTTTAATTTGATTATTAATAGTATATATGTTTTTTAGTGACACCTAAGTAGTATGGATCGGATGAGCCAGTTATTTAATATTAGATAACGCTTGGAAGAAAGTGGGCGGAGGTGGACATAATAATCTATTTAAGATATTTTTTTTTGGACCTGATCTAATCAAGATTTGAACAAGTGGCAAATAATGCACTGAGTTTAGCAACAAAATAATGGCTATTTTTATTTTGACAATCAATTTACTATTAACTATTAAGTATAGCGCCAAATTGAGGTAATTAAATAGAAAACGAAACTTGTGTTTAGAAGCAAAACCTAGGCAAATGTATTTAAATGCTTTAAGATTTATATCTATCCTATTAAGTGATGTCCTCCTCAGAACGAAACATGTTGTTAAAGAAACAATAAGAGAAGAGAGGTGAACATAAGTTACATTTTTTAATTTAGGAATGATTTGAGTAATTATAAATTTTAAATACTAATGTAAATTGGAATTTAAATTTGAGGAGCTATTTTAAATTTCAACGATACTTGAAGAGTCTTCGGATAAAACTTTTAATGTTCATATATAATTAACTCTGGTTAAACGATATATATGTGATTTTCAAAAAAAAAAAAATTAAGATTAATATTATGATAGCGCCTTTAATTTATTTTGAAGAGATATTTGCAAATTATAACATGGATCATGGATAGATGTGTATGATTGAATTGATAGGAGAAGAAGGAGAAAGTAATAGGCATCATATTCTATTCTATTTATTTCATGTGAAAGATATGATGCCACAGTCCATGATCATATATATCACAACTCATCAATTCATTTTAATTTATCTACTACTACTAGTTTACACCGTCCAACATATATATGGGTGCTTTTCCCTTTTAATTTCATACCATGTTTTTGTGAATGATTATGACTCATCAATGCAAATATATAATTTTACTGTAATTTTAATTTCTCTATGACGACACTACTAGGTAGTGTGTGGTAGGAGCTTAATTGGATAAATGATGTCTTTTATTGGGTATTTTAATTTTAATGTTAACGACATCAAATGTGTCACGCATTATTGTCCTACACATATATGGTATGCTTTCACAGCATGTTTTTATAAGTGACTATGACTCATCCAACCAAATTGAAATTATGATTCGCTATGTATAGTGATTGAATATGATATCAAATAAAGCAACTTATGGCTATTAAAGATAGAGGAGCAAATTAAAGTTCCCTTTACTTTTTCTGATTCCCATTATATTGAGATAGTTTCGTTTCATATACATACACATCATTCCCACTATGTTTAGTAGTAGTCGGTGATTGAGATCCTTCGTTTTCAATTTTAATGTCCTTGCTTGGATTCATTATTTCTCAACTTCCACGAAAAAATATAGACATCTTTCTTTCTTTTTCTTTTTCTTTCTCCCTTTTCAATCAAACCTTTTTTAAGAAACAAATATCATCGCTCCTTTTTTTTTCTTTATTCACACCGGAAATAGAAAAGTATAGTAGTATACACAATAATGTCTATATTTATGGCCAACGTATCCACGGTTGAAATGAATACGGTGGTTGATAATTTGTTTATCCATCATAAGTGAGATAATAAGTCTAAAATTTTAATTTTTTTTAATAAATAAAACGAGCAATTTTAAGTTTTTTCATACATAAAACGATGATCGCGGCCGGTTTAAGATGGCCGGTTTAAGATGGCACAAGAGGAGTGCCTCTGTTGGAAGCTACATGGGTTCGAGTTCCAGACTTCCAGCTCAAGCTGTGTTGTGACTTGTGAAGTATGTGTGAGTGGATGCGTGTTGTACGAAAAAAAATTAAACGAAAATCAAATACTTGATATTTGATTATTATTGTTTTTCAATCTTGAGATGTACACGAATAACACTTGAGTTAAATTGAGGCAAAAGAATCAAAGATTGCTAGGTAGAAGACATTTTTTTAATTCTTTTCCCCAGCTTTGGAAGAAAAAGAATCTACCTGAGTTATTTATTGAGGGAATAGCATCCCTAGAAATTTAGGACGGTACATTTTTTTCTTGAAAATAAAACTTAAATTTACTTTATACGATTAGAAAAATCAGACTTTTATTTTAAAATTTTTGATAAGTGAAAAGTAATAATTTAATCACCCTTAAATTAAAGTAAGGTGATTGTACATGCTAGAAATTATAAATTTAATGATGATCTAATGTTTACTTTCACATTGTACTAATTTTATTTTCACTTTCTCGTCATTCTCTTAGGTCTTTTTTTGGTCATTATATTACACTACACAACACACCCACTCACACACATATATTGCAATTCCAGCTGTAGCTGGATTCGAACTTGTGGCTTCCCATGAGGCAACCTCCCCATTTGCCATATGCACTAAGGCCTCGGCCGCATCCTCTTCGGTCTTCAGTACTCAATTTTGTCTACTCATGTGAATTCTCTTTTATCAAACTAGTTTATTTTTGGATGCTTTATCAAACAAGTTTTTTTTTTTTACAATAGTTTGGTCCTAAGGCCGAAGATAAACTAGTTTGAATACAATTTCTACGTGTCCAAAAAAAAATGCTATTCCTATATGTGGCAGTGTCATTCATGACCAAATTGGAGCAACACTTATATACTTTATTTTTTTGTATTAGCAACACTTATAATTGAATTCGAAACTATTTATAACGGGAGGGAAATGCCAGCTACAGCTCATCGGTGATTTTGTCAAATTTAGTATATGGGTTATTTGGTTTTTGGTAGCATTAAAGGGAATAAGCCCTTAATATTTGGGTTGCTATAATCCAGTTTTTTGGTTTCAGTTTTCTTGGCCAAGCTATAATCGAGGACAGAAATCAACAATTGGGCCACCGTCAAGCCCAATATTACTCTATTTCTTCTTTTGCTCAGTTCAATTTGAGTTACTTTTTTTTTTGGGTGAACCTAATCCAAATAGGTTAGAGTTGGATTGGATCAGACAATTAGGTCTCCTTAATCAACATATTTTAAGTGAAAAAAATTCCCCAAAAATTGACGAAAGGTACATTCATTTCAATCACCAATTTAGAAAAGAAAAATAATAATAATAATAAATGTATGTGGTCGCAAATATGCGTTGTATTCGTTTTGTTGGCCCAAGAAAAAAAAAATTTACACTATTCACATCTTCAGAAAAAAAAAAATGAATTGGTATTTATAAATTGCCTACCAACAAGCTCCACACAAATCACATCGGTAACGGGATTCGAACTCATGACCTTGTGGGTTGTGACCTTGTGGGTTATGAGCCGATCCCTTGCTAATTAGACTCTGGTTGGTCTTAAAATGGTTTTAACGGCCAGATGCGTTTAGTCGTCTTAATTTGAGGGCCCGCCAACGTGTTAGGGCGCTACTCTGCTAATCTTCCATACGTCGTCGTTTCGTGTTCGTCGGTTCAATTAATCCTTCGAACTTTCTCAGCCTAATTCTTTCTCGTAACTTCTTATCGTTTCTCTTCTCATTTCGCCCTCTTCACAATTTCCTGGAATCGTCCTCACTCTCGTATTCCCATGGCCTCACGTTCAGGTACACTCATCTTCTGGATTTTTCAATATTTTCTCAACAATTTTATTGATTTTGATATGTATTTTGTCCTAAATTTTCTGTTCATTTAGAATTTAAGATCAATTCTCTAGCTGAATCTTCATTCAATTGAAAACAATTGCTTTGTGATTAACCTTGAGCTCATCTGCATCGGTGTTGTTGATAAATGATAATTAACTGTATGATTTTTTTTTTTTTTTGGTGGTGCAGATTTTGCGTTATCAGTGCCTTCTGAACTTGAGTCGGTTTTGAGATTGAGGACTGTTGACTACTTTATTACAAGGAGGCCTTGGCTTGGTATGTCTGAAGCTGCTATTATGCTGCTGCTTGCCGGTTTTATCTTCTTTAAATTTATGATTTTTTATTTTGGAATGTTTTTCTATGTATTTGTTTTCCAGATCTTTATGGAATTAATGTGAGACCTGTGGCGCCTTTTGGAAGCGCAAGTAGAAAGCCTTATGTAGAATCTGCACTCATTCATCAATGCTTACCGGATGAGCTGCTTTTTGAGGTAATTTCACATCATCAAGTTATATTTGGTCTTCCATTCATGGCTACATGAGAATTGTATCGATTGGGGAAATCGAAATGTGATACATATTTGGCCCTTTTTTTAGGAAATTAAAAAGAAACTTGACAAATAATCTCTCCGGCTCATATTCTTGAAATCATTTCCCCCATGCCCACATTTGACACTTGAATTTAATTTTGATACACGGTTAGTGTAAAGCAGTTTTACACGTGCATCTAATTATGTAATGTCTTGTCAGGAAAATTTACTACATTTTACACTTACATTGACCTGGTGAAAGGTTATCCAAAAGAACGAATGTAATTGGATGACTCTTTAAAACATTTTAGAAAATTAAATTTCTAAATTCTAAGTTACTATGATGTTTTCGAATTGTGTCCTTCATGCTGCGGTCTTGATAATTTGAGGCAGGAATTGTTCTTAAAATAATAACCAGAGTATGATTAGCATAAATCTTTAACTTGTTAGGATGTATGCTGATATATCTTTAAGTTTTTGAGAGTGATTTTTGAGCCAGTTAGATGAGTGGATATTCTTATGTTGAAAGCTCTGTAGTTACATACAAGAGCAAACTCTCAGACAGATATATTGAATGTGATTTTACAGGTCTTTGCTCGGATGACTCCATATGACTTGGGAAAGGCATCTTGTGTGTGTCGAAAATGGAGGTACACAATTCGTAACCCTGTTTTTTGGCGCATTGCATGCTTGAAGGCTTGGCAGGTAAACTTGCTAGAGCTTTTGAATGTGGAGGTTTTGCTGCACATAGATATAGTAATTTCTAATTTTGTGATCTCGTTTATATATGAAGGTCTCTGGAGTGGTAGAAAACTATAGGATTCTTCAATCAAAATACGATGGCTCATGGCGTAAAATGTGGCTCTCACGGCCAAGGTTGCGAACTGATGGTAAGAACAACAATCTCTAATTCTGTAACCTTATTCCCTGCCCCGTTATCATTATATTGATTGGGAACATGTGATGGTTCAATTTTTTTCGTACCCTATCATTTTAATGTAAACAAGTTGGTGCCTTCTTCTTTATATGTCAGGTATTTATGTGAGTAGAAATACCTACATTCGAGCTGGAGTTGCAGAGTGGAAAGTTACTAATCCAGTTCATCTGGTATGCATTTATATCTCCTTGTGTTTCTACTTTCTAGGAAATGGGCATTATGATTATTACTATTATTGCTATTGTTAATCTTAATTACCTTGCTACTAAGTGGCATGAATTATTTGAACTTTTTTTATATATACCTTTTGGGACTAATTCTTCAGCATTGAGCTTAGTCATAAGCAAACTATAAAGTTCTATACCATTCTTAGAAAATTAGCTTCATCAGTAATTTAAATGGTCTTGAATGTTGTACCACTACTCACAAGTTTTATTTGATTTTGTAATTCCTAGATAGCACAGGATCATACTGTACTGTTATCCTATTGTAAGCCATCTTAAGAGTTAAACGGCAATATACTATAAGCCTAAGTATAAGATATAACTTTGTTGTTAGTCCATGAAACCTCAGGAACTTATTAGGTGGCTTTAAGCCTATATGTTGTACTAGAGTTTGTGTGCATGAATAATGACTTTGTATTAGGAACCTGTAACTAAATGTTGTTTGGTGTTTTCTGTATTCACATATTTATATTTGATAATAATTGTTTCCTCTGCAGGTCTGCTATTTCCGGTACATGAGATTTTTCCCTTCTGGGCGATTTCTTTACAAGGTTGTGTTTCTATAATGTCTGAATGCAGTTGAATATATCTTTTCGACTTCTATTACATCTAATTGCTTTAGATGTTGATATTATCTAGAATTCCTCTCAAAAGATCAAGGATGTGGTGAAGTTTATGAACTTTCGATCATCTAAAGTAGACGCTGTTTTTGGTGGTCATTACACGTTGTCGGATGACAAGGTGAAGTTGTAATTTTTGTCAAATTATGTAATTTAGTTTTTCCTGCTCTTTAATCTCTATTGTTTTTAAGGAGAAAACATTTTCTTTTCTTCTAGTAAGTTTTACATATCAGCCTTAGGCATATTTCTTTACATAGATGTTGAGTCAATTTTCAATTGAAACTACCATTGCAGGTTGAAGCTGCTGTCTTGTATCCAGGCATGCGGCCTACGGTCTTGAGAATTCGCTTGAGGTATTTTATAAGGCTTTAATAACCTGTTATTGAAAATTGTTAGCATTAATGGATTTGATGCGCCATTAGCGGGCTATTGCTAGAAAAGAGATTAATTATATATCCGTTAAATTATCTTCAAATGCTGGGGGATGAAATGGTGAATTCAGAGAAATTTTTAAATTTGATAATCTGAATGTTGTTTTGATTCCCGAGTTCATTGATCTACAATAGATACCACATAAAACAATTGCCTCAACTTGTTCCACTCCAAACATCTCATCTCAAATGAGCTAGAAAAAAGGAGTATTCTTTGTGTTATGGATTGATTAGTAAACAGAATTGAACGTAGAAACAAGAGTTTTGTATGTTCTCTGAAAATTATCTTAGTTTTAGAGGAAGAGAAGTATGTACCTCATGTTCCCTTATAATTTTAAACTCCCTTGGAACTTATTCCCTAATAATGAGTTTTACTTTCCTGTTTCAATAAACTTTTTTTCTGGATCTACCTATGGTGTAGAGTTAGAGGAACAACTGCAGGGGCCAACAATCGGATGGATTTGATTTCACTTGTCACCAGTGGTGTGAACAGTAGCGAGGCAAGTGTACCTGAGGAGGACATTCTTGGTGTGGTTGAAGGATGGCAGGATGATGAAACACACAACCCAGATGTGCCAGCAGTCTCACATAAGAGGGGCATGACTCCTTTTGTCTTTGTTCCATTTGACCAGGTAACCTCTTATTTTGTTTATGCTACTCTTTTGCCCCATTGTTTTTCAGGCCTGGGTGACCAGTTGAGGGAAATCTTAATATTGAGATCTTGCCTCCCACTTTTTGTCTGTCGGAATAGAATTAATCTACGTGTATCACTGTACACCTCCATACATCTCGTCTTTTTCTTCTATTTTTTATTTCTGTGTTGAGGTACACTATTTCTATACTATTGTATGTTTTATTCATGTGTTTTGTGAATTTTTCTGTGTTGATGTGTTGTAAATGGGATGCATGAAGGTGCACAGTGGTACATGTAGTATTATCGGTCTGAATATTAAAAAATAAAAATTGAGGATTTTATTGCTTGTTAAAATAGGACCTCTACTCGGTATGAATACACATAAAATTACCAGCATAAATGTCACCGTTGGACGAGAATACCGTATTCTTTTATTTCTTAAAATTACTTTTTCTATTGATAGAGGACAAGAATGTTGACATAAATCTTAGCACTCCTTTCTCTCTCTGAAATCTGATTAGTGATTACTTAATATATTTTTTTTTTCTCGTATAGGTGGAGACATCAGTGTTTAATCTTCCTGTGGAAAAAATGGATTATTATGTACCTGGTTGAATGGTGCTGCAGCAGAACGGGCTTGGTTAATTTGTAAATATTCTTAAATTCCAATACTAAGGTTATCGGAATTTATATATGTGCATATGTATCGATGACAATGGCGAGAGATTGATTCTTAATCTGCGCTGTGGAGTGTGGAGTGGTACTTTTTTGTTCTGCTTTATGCACTTGAGATAGATATGGAATGTTATTACCCTTAAATATCTGTTTGTACAGAGCAAGAATAATAGTAATGTACCGCTAAACATGGATTCTGTTATTGACTCTTCCTGGATCATAGCTGCCTTTACGAGATTTAAAAGAAACTTAAAGGAATAGTTTTGCGGAAAAGATTATAATGGTTAACGTTATCAATCTTAAAGGAATAGTTTATTTATGCATCAACTTAACCGAAAGGAGCAACCGGACGTGTTAATAGTAAATCATGAATTATGAATCATGGAGACAGGATCACAGGAATCAAAGCTACATAATAATGTTATACTTGTTGCAAATTTATTACAATATAGTATACTAACTAACAACAGAAAGTTCATTCTCAAAGGTTAGTTATTTATTTATTTATTACAGCAAGAAACATAGCTTGGAATGGTAGAACAATCACAGGCACGGTGTTTGTGTAACTGGTAAGCTATATTTTTCCAGCTCCATTGTACACGACAGAATTCCAAGACGGATTCCGCGGAAGAAATGTGTCCTGCCAGGGGCAACAAACCTTGTTAGGTGAAAAACCTAGGTTGAAGAATTGGTAAATTTGTGGAATAAAGGGAATGAAATTGAGGAAGATTGATTTGACTCACAGAGACATAGGAGCAAGTAGGGATGATGGAGAAGGAGTGAGACTTGGCGTGTTGGAAAGCAGCGACGCAGAGGTGGGAAGCCAAACCGAGTCCCCTCTTTGAAGAAGGCACATAGGTGTGGATCAAATCCATCACGTTACCGTTATCTCTCAACACATACTCCACGTAAGCCTCCTTGTCTTCAGTCTCGAACCTTCTACTCCCTTCGTTCCACACGATCACAGGAACTACCTTCCCACCGCCGCTACCGATCGATTCCGATTCCGTTGACATTGTTTCGGTTACACTCCAGTCTCTCTCTTGTCGCTGGCTGGACGGAAACAAACAACCACTTAAATACAACTCTATTTTTCGGCTTTCCTGGGCCGCATTTCATACTAGGCCTGACCATAGTTCACTGTTGGCCCATATATTAATCTAGCTCTAAACTTTATGGGGTTGTGTGGTTGGGGGAATGTTAAAATATTCCAAGCATTGAAAATGGGAATATCACATTCCCATGTGTGATTGAAGGAAAAATCTATTCCCTGGTAAGTTGCATTCTTGGAAATCAAATTCCTATCATTTTAAATTTCACCCTCTACATAGGTATATTTAATTCCTTTGGGACTGGAACCTTAATATTAACATGAAAATACAAAATTACTATTTCTTTTATTATATTTTTCACTTTTCAAATTATATGTTATTCACACACCCTTTTATCAAACATCATATTTACATTCGTATAAAAATATGATTATTATAGGCGGACCACGAAAAGGCTAAGGTGGTTAATGCCTCAATCACTATAAATAAAAGATGTATATAAAGAGCTAGCATAATATGCTAAAAATTAAGGTCAATGGAAGTGAAAGGTTAACCATTACACAAAATCTGCATTTTGGGTTTCTGATTTTGAATATTATAATTCTCTTTATGCTGTCATGATTTAATTAGAGTAATGTTATTTGCATATAGAAGTTAGTTGTTAATTTGCATGATGGATAATACAGAATATGGTTTCAGGATGGTCATCTCTGATTATTCTTTTCCCCTTTATGCCACGTTACAAAAAGCAGGAGAAAAATTTGCCCTGGTTATTCCAAGGAGGTTTCTGTTTTTTGGGTTGGAATGGCCGAGGTAAACACATTCAACGCTAGATTTCCAAAATGTTGAATGGGAATTTGGTTCGAAACTTTGAAATCTGAATCATAGATAATGTACTTTGATTACATTATTATTGATTAGGGAAATGCTATTCATGCTTGAGCTCGTAGTACCAACATCAGATCAGACCTTAAAATATGAATTTTAATATTAAAAAAAAAAATCAAAACACAAGAATCCAACCCTTGAGAAGCTCAAGCTCCTATATGCTTGAGCTTTCTCCAGAGAACCCTAATGATCACATAACAATATCTCTCTTACCATTGCAACATTTTAATGCTAATGCTGTCAAACTATATAGCTACCCATAGATAAGGGCATATTTAATTTGCATGGCATAGGTAGCTAGCTTGAATAATTGGAGTACTGCTATTTCATAGATTTCTTGTTTTGAATCAGAGCGTGCAAGTTATGGGGACTTTTGATGGTTGGAGCCAAGGAGAGCACCTTTCACCTGAGTATACTGGTTCTTACACTAGGTTCTAAACAAAATTGATGCTGAGACCCGGAAGGTACCTACCATTTTTATAGCTCACTTCTTCATGTTACCTTTTGGTTACAGTTGCGCAGAGAAAGAATAGCAGAAAGAATCAGGGCTTTGCAAGAGCTGGTTCCAAGTGTCAACAAGGTATGTAACTGCTCTAATGCGGTTTCTGGTCCTCTTTAACATTATCAAGAGTGAAATAGTACACAAAGAAAGGAAAATAGTCATGTTTAGCAAGAAAAGTATTATGTTGACATTTGCAGAGATATATCTAACTATCTACTATCATCCCCCACTGTCCTTTCTGGCTTGTTGAATTTGTAGATGATAATGTCACACTAGTTTTCTATCAACGTGTGAACAAGTCTATTCATGTCTTGCTCCTAAAACTAAAATGGCTTTCTAGTCTTTTCCTCGTCAATATATTGTCAATATGTTGTTACAGTAGATATGATGCTTGCATATATATACAATGTAATATATGTAGCGATTTCATGTAAATTTGTTCTTTTTGTAATAAACATGACATCTGCCTCTGGACCTATTGAGTTCTCAAACCAGTTTAAGATTGTGCTTGTCCACAACTACACATGTAGATTAAATCTCCTGATCCACTTTTCATGCAATTGTTTCTTCAAGCATAATTAATGGAAACATACTTAAAACGGATAAGAAGAGGGATGCCATATCCATATATTTTGACCAGATGCATATCAAAATTTGCTGCTTGAAGCTTGAAATAAATCTACTGGTTTCAAGGGATATTTCTTTTAATAATTTCTTTGCTAGCAGTTTCGCTCTTTTTGCATGACTGCTCTGTTTCATTAAAAACACAATAATATTGAGTTGTTCCAATATTTTAAATATTATTGTGCTTTCTCTCTTTTTCAGACAGATAGAGCTGCAATGTTAGATGAAATTGTGGATTATGTCAAGTTCTTATCCTGCAGTTTAGTTGAGTTAAATCCTCTCAATTTTAACATATTTTTTATCCTGTTCTGTTAGTTACAAAGGATTAGAAGCCTTAACTCTTGTACAAGTTTCTATTCATCAATTCATATTTAGTCTTTTACCTTTTTCTTAGTTACTTTTCTCATTCTCTTGTAATTGTATTTGTTTACTTGTAATATATTGGTACCAGTTTCTATTTATCAATAATTATATATTTTAGTTTAGTATTTATTCACTTGTAATTGTAATTGTATCACATTGTAGTTAATGATATTTGATATTATTGGTATTTTACTATTTTATGTAAATTTAAGAAAATTTTCGTATAAACAACTACTATTTTTCGATATAAAAAGGTCATGATATTTCATTATGTTTGTATTTATTTTAAAATAAAGAGTCAATTAAAAAATATTTGATATTAGGGTACTTTTGTAAATTTAATAAAAAAAATAAAGTCAATTGAAAGATATTTGATATTAGGGTATTTTTATAAATTTAGAGAAAGTTAGATAAAAGATAATAATTGAATATATTTGTATTTAATTTTTAATAGAAAATTAGAGTAAAAAAATTTAATTATAGATATTTAATGTTATGATTATTTTTTAAATAGATATAAAAAAAAGTTTATTTAAAATGATAATATTGAATTGACATTCTATTATATTTATATGTAATTTTTTCATATTTTTTTCATATGTGGTGATTATAAAAAAATTTAGATAAATATTAAAATTTTGATTTAAAAAATAATAATATTAAATTCATATATACGTTGTTATAATTGTTGGGTTTGATTGAAAATAGTGTATATTAAAAGTCCCACATCACTTGATATAGGAAGTGTGGGTGGACCTTTATGTTATAAATATGGGCTTAAGTTGAATGTTTTAGGTGTACCAAGTCAATGCACTTTATATGATTTTTAAATTTCTTCTTCTACTTTAGAGTTTTCTCATGTAAGAATGTAGAGGATATAGTTATTGAGATAGTGTGGGACTGTAGTTTTTTCACTGTTTAAGAGTTTTTTATGTATCTAGTAAATTTGGTGATTAATTCTTTAATTTAAATAATTAAGGATATTTTTGACAAATTATATAAGATACTCAAGGAAAATAAACTAAATCAAACACTAAAAGATACATTTCTAGGCATAATGTTGAGATTTTATAGATTTTATTTTTGTCAACCAAACATAAAAATCATATAACCTTGTTAATCACATTCCTGGACATTATAATTCTGAAAATAATATTCCTAGAAACAAAATCTAATTTTCCCACCAAACACACCCTGATGAGGAGCTCGTGAGTCATGGCGATGGTGGGATACTGGGATTCTGATTTATCAAGAGGAAATGATCTTTGCTTTTGATTAGCAAAGGACTAGAAAAAAAGGAGGAGAAAGATGCTTTAATAATTCAGTGAACTTGTTAAAATCGAATTTATAATATTATTGATATCTACGTTGAATTATTAGAGAACCAATAATTAAATTATCATACAAAATTTATATGAATTATCATCCATAACCCATATTTTATGATTAAATTATTATCCAAAATTTGTATAAGTTATCATCCGTAATTATGTATTGGCTCCCTATTGGTCATGACTCCATAGTCTTTTCCTATTGATATATGAACAAAAACTACTAAAAACTTTATAAAAATGTTAAATTATACAATAGGTCCCTATAATTTCAGTGAAATTGTAACTAGGTCCTTATAGTTTAAAAGTTTATAAGTGAATTTTTGTATTTATAAAAAAAAAATGTAATTTAGTCCCTGATTGAATTTGACATAAAAAAATCGTTAAGTCATGTGTTATTACAATTATACCATCATTATATCCTTCAATAGACTTTTTCTTTTCGGGTTTACTCATTTCAAGTGAGTGCAATTGTGACGTGAGAATACAGAATAACGAGAATGAGAGAGTGAAGATAATTTCTTTCTTTGTTAATTCGTCAATTCTTGGTAACTTTCATTGTTTATGAAATAAGAGTAATTTAGTTAATCACAATTTTATCTTATGTATAATATGGAATATGTCAAATAATATTCATTACATTAAACTTTTTTTGAATGATATGGACTAAATTATAAATTTTTGAAGGATATATGAACTCAATTATAAACTTTTAAATTATAGAGACGTGATTGCAATTTCATTAAAATTATAAAAATCTAGTTTGTAATTTAACTTTATAAAAAAAAAAAAAAGCAACGAGTATGAGCGCTAAGAAAAATCACATCGTCGTACAAAGAAAAAACCAACAACATTCAACGTATGAACAAGGAATGATAAATAAAAGATAAGAAAAAATCAAAATGTGGAAATGTTATATTGGAAAAAAAACGAGATGAAAGAAAATAATTAAAGCAAATAAATTTTCCAAATTAAATGCTCCACCACAAATGATTGAACGCAAAAATTAGATTAATAGTTTAATACAGTATCACATTTGAATATAGGAAAAAAAAAAAAGGTTACGATCTACTCTCAAGGCTGATTTTGGTAAAGCTTTTCAACCAAGTGCTCCTGCGTTTTGAGAGAAGGAATCACCTTTTTGCGTTTGGTAATTCGAAAAACCAAGGAGCTTTTGCTCCCGGCTCGGGTGCTTTTGAGAGCTCTCAAGAGTAGTTTTTCAAGACTTGATTTGGTAATGTTGTGACTTTCAAAAAGCGGTTGAGCTATTTGTGCTCTCAAAAAGCAGTTGACAGAGAGTCATTTTATAACCGTTTGGTAAAATAACTCAAAATTGCTCTCAATAAGCAGAAGTCACACATATCGCGTTTGGTAAATTTATTTGATATTTGCTCACAAAGTAATAAATTACTACGACGACCTTTTGGTTAGTACGTGATGCATTAATGTAAATAAAATATAATTAATTGAGGATAAAATTGATTTTTTATTAAAATATAAGATTAATTTGTCATTTTGTTTTTTAGTAGTCAGAGCCAGCTTTGAAAAGCTACTCTTGAGGGCTCTCAAAAGCACCCTTGACTCTCAAAAGCCGGGAGCAAAAGCTCATTGGCTTTTTGAGTTACCAAACGCAAAAAGATGGCTCCTACTTTTTGAGAGCAGGAGCACTTGACCGAAAAACTTTACTAAACCCACCCCAAAGCTGATCTGGCTCCTCAAAAAGCAAAATGACGAATTAACATTATATTTTAATAAAAAATCAATTTCAACTTCAATTAATTATATTTCAACCATAAACCCTAATAAAAAGGTCGTTGTAGTAATTTATTACTTTGAGAGCAACTATCAAATAGATTTACCAAACGCAATATGTGTGATTTCTGCTTATTGGGAGCAATTTTGAGTTATTTTCCAAACGGTCATCATGTGACTCTCCGTCAGCTACTTTTTGAGAGCACAAAGAGTTCAGTCGCTTTTTGAGAGCCACAACATTACCAAACCGAGCCTAAGTATATACTAATTACGAAAGAGACTTAATAAAATAAAAAATAAAAAATAATTAATTAATTTTATATTTTTCTATAAATAGAAAATTTGAAATTCAAATTTAAATAAATAAAATATTTAATTTAAATTGTTGGTTGATGTTGATTGAATAATCATTAATTACCTAACATTATTGAATAAAAATAAAAGCATATCTTAAATTTTTAGTGGAAAAGTATAGGGAGCCCACATATACATAGAGCCGATGGGAGCCCAAGAGAGAAACACAAACCCTAATTTCAAAACACAGTGAGATCAAAGAGTGAACAAGAGAGAAGAAGACGGCGCTGGCGGGGCTGGGTGCGACGCGAAGTGGGAAGGGTCTGCATCGCCATGTCGTCGTCGCTGGGCATCACCATCATCGACGCCGTCGTCACTGGTTCGCGCAGATCGCGTGGTTCCGACAGTCGTCCTCCACGACCCTCCTTCACCACCACAGGTTCTTCTTCCTCGCTCGTCCTCCACCACAGGTTACAGCACTATCCTCCACCACCACAAGTTCTTCTTCCTCGGTCGTCCTCCACCACAGGTTATAGCTTCTCCTTCTCCTTCTTCTAGTGTCATTGTTGTGTTGCGGTTTCTTCTTCTTTTATTGTCATTGTTGTTGTTGTGTTGCGGTTGTGGTGGTGGTGGTGTTGTTTTGGTGGTGATGGTGGTGCAGTTGGTGATGGCAGTGGCGGTGTTGAGGTTACGGATGATAACTGTATTCTGTTTCGAATAATAAGTTCAATTTGTTTCAGATGATAATTGTATTGGTGAGAGTTCAGAGTTTTAGAGTTATGGATGATAACTGTATTTTATTTCGGAGGATAACTTGTATCTGTTTCGGATGATAACGTTTTTTAGTTTCGGATGATAACTTTCGTCAGTTTTGGATGATAACTACTAATTGAATTTTTTGGCTCCCTAATGTTGATTCCCTAGCATTACTGATTCTTAATTCTTAATATAATAGAATAGAAAAACTATACGTAATAAATATATTTTTAACCAACAAATTAGCCAACAAACTAGAAAACATCCAAAATATTAAAAATAGAATATTTTATACCATATAATCGAGAACTTCTGAAAATTAAATATAAATATAATTCCATAAATATCTTTTTAGAAACAAAATATTCAAAATTTAAAGAATTAGAAAATTTTATTTAAATTATTATTGATGATTACTAAATTTTTATTAATTATTTAACATAATCTATTAAAATTTTAAGAAATAGGGCTTCGTGCTCATTGCTCGCCACTTGGAAACCTTTTATATGACGATGCGTAGAATCACGCCAAGTATCTCTTGTTAAGTGGTTAAATGATGTCATACATGTTAATTAGAAATTTAAAATTAGAATCTATTAAAATATAATTAATGAAAAAAACAATAAATCAAGCAATTAAGGTGATTGATTTATTGAAATTTGAATATGAAATTATGTTTATTCAATTTTTATTTTTTCGAAATTCAAAAAAAAATGTCATAAATAATACATATAATACTCTTTAATCAGGATTAAAAAAATTCACATTTCCATCCCTTTCTCTCCCACACCCTCAACCTCACGTTTATTCATCATCTTCTTGGTTCCAAATTTGATAATAATAATAATAAGAATAATGCTATATATAGAACATGATGTATATCACATGAATATATATGATATATTGTCTATGAACTTATGGTTTAAAGATGGAATTGATTTCCATGAACTTATTTACCTAGATTAGGTTGGAGAAAATTCTGAACATTAGGGATATACTCTATGTTAAGAATCCTAGGAGTATAAGGACTCAAAATATTTATATTTTGAGGGTATTTATATCTTTAGTTTATTTTTTGATGTACTCTCATTTACTCTTTTGTACTCTTGAGATATTTTTAAATGATATTAGTAGATGAAATAAACAATATGGATAGATAAAACAATAGTTTGAAAGATATTAAGGCATGCAGCAAAATGAATAAAACGATCATGATATTTCATTCTGCCATGCTTATGATTTTTCACTAGGAAATAAAAATTGATGCACCCTCTCTTTTTGAACCCCTCTTGATTGTTTCTTTGACCAATTTTTTTTTAATTCCCTATACAATAATGAGAGTAGAACCAATAGAGAAAGAGTTATCACATTTTTAATAAGTAATGATAAAAGATGAAAAATAAAACAAAAAAAAATAATAAAGAGAAAAATAAATGCACATCTATCATTTATTTTCAAAGATAATTTTTTAACCATTTTTGTGTGATTAATTTAATGAGAATCACATACAGAGGAAACCTCATTTTTGCTAATTATTAACGATAGATTTCGTTATTTGAAATTTAATCACCAAAGTTTTAGCAACCATCCAAATCGATCGCTATTTCAGTAATTTCTTATAATATAACTAAATATCACTTGCTAAAATGAAAAAAATAATATATAAATCACAATAAAGGTATATGTGATCTAAAAAATATTATCATTACTACACATGTACAAAATCAAATAGACATATATACACATGTACTCATTGGAGAGTACACAAATTCTTATATTGATCACTGATCAAATCTTAACTGACTTGTAATTCATTTAACAAGACCTATTAGTAAGGCAGGCTTAAAAGAAAGAATAATTTAGAATACTTATCATGAGAAAATGGCCACATCATTTAATTTTACTGCGGTGAATTTATGATTGACACATTACAGCCCTCATACTGCTATATTCTATAATGAACATTTATTTTAAATGTTAATGGGTAAGTTAACAGAATATTGTCTGATATTTATATTTTTTTTAAAATATATTAGAAAAATATAAAAAATAAGTATTCTCAAAACATTATAAATTAATATAATATAGTGTGATTTTTAATAAGAGAAAGTTTAGGGAGCTGATAGTTTGTTAGCAAATAAGAGGTCAATAGGTTTTTTCTTTCTTTTTTCTTTACCCTTTTATCACTCATTATTTCCCTAATTACATTCATGGGCTCACTATGTTCTCCCTAACATTGGCTCTCTAGCATTACTCATTTAATAATTATCTATCTTAGAGTGATTTTAATAATATAGTAAAAAATTATAACGTATTAAAAAGAGTACTAAAAAAGTAGTATAAAAAATATAAAAATAAATGTGCTTTTTGTGTAAAAAATACATATTTAAAAAAATATTATAATTTAATATAATATGATTTAGTAATTATTTATTTGAGAGTTATTTTAATTAATATTATCCAAATAATAATATTTTATCAAAATCAATTTTGTAATGATAAAGACAAAAAATAAAAAATGAAAATCTATTATTGTTAAGAGAATAGAAAGAGAGGAGAAGAAAAGATGCAGCTATCCATTTGTTTTGGGCATGTACATTATTACGAGACTCTTTATAATGGACTAAATAAACTGTTTGATTTGATAATCTTCATTGCCATGAAGCTACTAACTAAGGAGACTGGCTTCTAGTAAAATCTAACATATGACTTCACTTTTGCCAAGAACTGGAAATAAATATAATTGCAAAAAATTCCATCAGTTTGTAGCTGGATGTTCTTGACTTTAGATGAACTTCATCGCCCTAACAATTCTTATCTTGTTAATGACACTCTCCATGTAGCTGTTGTGGTTTATTGAGGGTATGATGTGTTCAGCAAGAATTAGTGAGTTAGTGGATTTTAGGGGTCTATGCAAAATAGAAAAGAGATTTATTAAACTTTTGAAAGAAACATGTTCCAATCACTCTGCTTTTATTGAAAACCAATAGAAAAGAAACAAGACTCAAGTTCATTGAATGGTCATTCACAGCTCTGGAAGAGTTTTGCATTTTCTTAACACCAAAAGTGTGAACGATATGAATGATTTGAAAGGCAAGCAATACTTTATCAGATTATTATTATTATTATTATTAGGGTATTGCTTGCCATGCGTGGTGATAATTTCTTAGAATAGTAATTAATATATTCTTCTTTAAATACTTAATATATTAATATATTGATTATTTTTAAAATGTTGGTAATATAGAATACGGTTTAGAAGATTAATATATGAAAAATTGGTCACTAAATTTGTTTTGCAATTTAAAAATATATAATTTTATTAAGGAATACCACAAAGCAAAGTCACAAGGTTGGCATACTGAAAATTCAGAGTGATGTGCTATAAAACATATCATGTGAACATATGGGTTGCGAGACACCGGATCTACTCATACCTCATCCATTATTGGATTATAATAGTCTCACTAAATCTCACATCCTCATATCTATTTGTTTACCCAAAACAAAATCCTTAATCTTAATCTCACAAAAGCAATTCAAACTAATTAATATAAACATAGCATAAGAAAAAACCCTAAGATCTTCGCATTTCCTTTCAACGAATAATTACAGAGGAAGGAGGAAAAAAAACTAATGGTGCAGGAAATTACAAATCAGAAAGTGAAATAAGTGTGAAAATCAAAAGAAAACACAGAATAAATGACAATGACTTAAGCAAATAACAGGCTGATGGTGAATATTTCAAAGTACAAAAACAAAAAACATTACTCACCAATAATGGAAATACAAAATCTTTAAAACTATAAGTATCTTCTTTATGACTTTAAAGAATTTCTTCAAACTTTTAATTATTGAGGTCACATTGGAAAGTGAAATCTGTAGAGAATTTTTTTTTTGAATGGGGGAGTAATAACAGATAAGATTGTATTCACTATTTATAAGAATTCAAAACTCAAAATAACTGTTTTCAAAAATATAAAAATTCTTTTTTACAAGAATTTACAATTTACAAGAATATAAAAAGAATAGGACTACATGCTCATTATTTGCCATTTGAAAACCTTTTTCAATTGCTAAGTGATTGAATGATGTCATGCATATTAATTAAAAATTTAAAATTAGAATATATTAAAATAATAATTAATGAACAAAAAGCAATAACTCAGGCAATTAGGTGATTGATTTATTGAAATTTGAATATGAAATTATGTTTATTCAGTGTTTTATTTTTCTGAAATTAAAAAAAAAATATTATAAATACTACGTATAATACTCTTCAATCAGGATTAAAAAATTCACATTCACATTCCCATCCCTCCCTCAACTTCATGTTTATTGATCCTCTTCTTCGTTCAAAATTTGCTTTTTGTTTCTCTTAATTACTCCTTCTTATGTTCTTATTCTTTTAATGTTTCTATTTTTTTCTTTTATTATTTATTTTGAAAATTTTATAGAAATTTTAATGTTTCTATACCGGAATGGTCTCTATGAGGCTAAGGTTTGCACTTTTCTTTTCCTTTGTTTCTCAGAAATTTGGCAAGCGTAGTTCATCAACAATCAAGATCCTTAATTACTAAAGAACGTAAGTGAACATTTTAATTCAGGATCCTTACTAAAAGAACGTAAATAAATATTTTATTTTGTGACAAGTTATACTAAATGTTGTTTTTTAATCAGATATTGTGACAACTATGTTTGTTGGAAATTTCATTGGCATTGTATGTGCTCAGTCATTGCATTATCAGTTCTATTCATGGTAAGTCTCTTGGAATTTGTAATTATTGATAGTACCAGGGCGAAGCCTGGTAAAGGAAAGGGGGCAATGGCCCCCAACTAATTTTTTTTACATATAAAACTCCAAAATTTTTATATTAGCCCCCTAAATTATTTTTTCTTCACATATATAAAGTTATATTTTTTAAATGGTCTCCTTCAAAAATATCTTCTAGCTTTGCCTTGGATAGTACTAGCTTTAAATGAATAAATTTTTTGGTTTACTTATCAAAATGAATAGAAGAATGAATTGCAGACTATATGCAATAATTGTGTGAACTAACTTTATTAGCAGCTTCCGGTTCTGTTATATTTTATGAAAGTAAGAAGTGCAAGGGAGCTAAATGTTAAATGTTAGTAATTTGTCTATTGCATAGGTACTTCTATAGCTTACCTTACTTGATTGATAATCAGGTATAAATAGTCATGTCGATTCAATGATGATATGCTAATTTTACTTACTTCTAGAATAATTATTTTTTATTCTTACTTTTGAAAAATTTTATAGAATTCTTTTCATATATCAAAAAAGTAGAGATGATATAAATTTAAGATTAAATTTTATTGAAACATTAATATCTGTGAGCACCTAAAAATCTACATAAAAATAAAAATTTGAGTTTGGTTCTGATTATTTTATTCTATGTTAGTAAAGTGTTGTGTTTTTTTTTTCTTTGGTATGAAAATGCATGTATTTATTTTTTATTTTCTAAAATCCAATTATTGACATTCAAATTCTTCAGATTAAAGTTTTAAGGTCTAATGAATTTTTTTTTTTTTACTATATAGGGATATTTGGAAATGGAAGAGACACATCCCAAACCCAAACTTCTCTCGCTAGATTCAGAGATGGAGATCTGAACATTTTGGTTGAATCCGATGATTTCGCTTCAGATGATGATGGCCTTGGTGTACCAAACGTGTTTCTTGTAAGTTAGATTACGTTTGAAACAAAAATATTTTTGAAATTAATTAAATTGAGATTGATTTGATTTAAAGATGTTTGCTTCAAACAGACAATACATTTTGACGTTCCAAGTTCATTTTTGTCGATCTGGAATAATAGGAAGAGTTCCTAATTTAGTTGTTCATGAAAAAGATGATGAAAGCGATGCTGTTAAGGCTATTGAGCGTGATGTGAGAGGTGACCATGTATTTTCACATTTACTGTTATTTGTAATTTAGATTGAATTTGTTTAAATCCAACGTCATCGTATGGGTTAAGAATTTAGCAAAAACATAATACAATAACAGTAGTAGTTTTTTGGGGGAAAAGTACTAATGTTGTGGTAAAAGATTATGTGAAAAATCAATTTTATCACAATCATTTTTTTTTTTATCAAAGATGCAAAGAGGTTTTGAAATTACATTAAAATGACCAAAAATTAAGTGTATAGACGAAAATAACCTTTCCCCTTTTGGGGGCAGTAAGAGTTCTAGTGATAGGTATGGTTACACTGTGTTTGTTGTCTTGAGAATTGAAGATGCATTTTGAGCTTGTTTTTGTGCATTGTTAGTGTTAGTGTATATATGATGAAAATAAAAAATAGGAAGAGTTCCGATGCATAGGAAGAGAGACGACAAGTTCATGGTGGAAGGTAAAGCAGAGTTCGAGTGAGACGGTAGATCTAAACGGATCTGGAGGCTATGGTTCATGGTTGAGGGTCAGCAAAGTAGGGAAGGAATGGTGACAGACATGAAGAAGGTGAGGAGGAAGTTTAACGACAGAGCATCCAGGAATTGGAGTGATTTTCGCTGTGAGTACGGGTCAATATGCACAGGACCACACGGTGAAGTTGTTGCACGATGTATAGCAGAATCAAGAGTGGTAAGTACCTTCTTCCCAGGAACTTGATCTGCTGGTGCAGGAAGATTGAAGAAATATCTCACAAAAACACCAATATGGTTCATCTGATTCCAAGGTTAAACGTGTACCATGAGCAACTAAGAAAAACAAGACATAAGCATTCTTCAATTACAGCAATTAATCTGCAGACCAGTGCAACTAATTACATTCTCATTAAGAGACTAGAGCATCTAATTTTTTGTAGACTAGTAGATGAAAAAGCTTGTGCTGAGCTCTACTCCCATAGTTGGAGGCCCATGGGTTCTGGATACCAGTGATTTAGACCGAAAAATTATGTGGCTATTGGGTGAACCAAAGAAGATAGAGCACATCTTGATTGGTCCAATGATAAGTTGCTACCCTTAACTTGGTGGTGCAGGTTCAAGTTACATAAGCAGCCTCTTTACCTACATACATGGAACGGCTTCATGCATTTAACTCTAACAAAACCACAAAATCAGGAGCAACTTCTGCAAAATGCACGCTACAATTTTTGGACAGAGGTGATTAAGGTTAAAACAAAAAGGCATTGTGATAAAAGTTTGACAGAAAGCGGGAATCACATTCTGCATAACTAATTATGAGAATTGACAAATACTTCTTGTCATAAAAAATGAGCAGGGACAAAATGAGATTAGATAGGATTCGAGTCTTTAGGAGGATTGTGAGAGAGGAACCTAAGATTAAGTCTGTATCAGTATATTGTATCATCTTCTACCTCTTGATTACTTTATCATTTTCTTGTTTTGTATGGGGATGTTCATTTTCTGTTTTCTTTTACCTTTGCTGTTCTTTTGGTGCAAACTGATTCACTAGTAATTTTAGCTTCCTATATAATTCTATTTCTACTCTTTTATCAAATAAATGCACCAATAAGGGGAAGTCTATGGTAGCATAGGAATGGGTGGCCAAAAATGGCTTGTGGTTGACCAACCACTAGATAGAAGACATGTGGCATGAGAATTGACTACTGTAACTATTAGACTTAATGATTAATTGCGGTCAACTTGGGGGCAATTATGGATTTTGACAACTTTTTTTTTAAAAAAAGTATATTCAGTGTGGGCCATACAGAAAGGTGAATAAAAAAACAAGAAACATGCAAGTTGGAGTAACAAAAACTCATAAACCAACAAACAAAAACAAAGTCATAAACCAAAATGTCTGTATGTTCATGTGGGCTCTATATTTTATTCGCTCAAAAGATATCACACAATAATTGATTTTACAAAAACATGTAGTAATAAGATGAAATTATATTATGAAAATTCTAATTAAGTAAATTTTAGATAATTGACTTATCCATTCAGTTTTAAATTTAATTATTTGTTGTTTTGTGAAAGAAAAAATGGTTAAATAAATTGTTTTAAAAAAATGAAATTATACCTGAAAGATATTTTATTTAATATAAAATTGGCTATTTTATTATTTGTATAAGGAATGAAAATAATATTATAAATAAATAGAAAAATACTAAAAGAATACATGTATTTATTTATTTATTTATTTTTACATTGCTATGAATTCTAAAAAAGAACAGAAAATTAATGTCCATTTTTTTATCATCGTCGATCGAAGAAAAAATATTAATTAATTCATAATTGTATTGATTATTTTTATTATAGTGATATTATTTCGCTCTTTTATTTTTCTTTCCTAATATTTTGTTTTTGAAGGTATAATAGAAAAAAGTATTTTTCTTTATTATTTATTATATACGTGGGTTTAATTTTAATGCACTTATAGTTTAAGACATTTTACACACATACAATTATATATATTTTTTAGCGAAAGTATTAGTAATCAACAAAAAAATAGCCAATAATTAGTCAACTTTGTATTTTTTCAGAAATAGAACGTTCAAAACATAAAAAAACAAAATATCTAATTTAAGTTGTTAGCTGATGTTGATTGAATTTTGATTGATTATCTAGCATTTTTTACCTTTTTATAACCAATCACGTGGTTAATAGAAAATAAAGTATTTTGTTATGTTTAATTTTGATGCATTGACAATGTAAAACGTTTTATACAGTTGTGCAATTATATTTATCCTTTCGAATAACTAATTACAAGGTCAATGAAAAATGATGTTATTTTTGCTAACGTGACGATATATAATTTTTACACTAACAATACATTAAAATTAAATTCTTTTTTTATTGGCGTAATATTATATAATAAGATGCATGTGTAAAACATCTTCACACTAACATTTTATAAAAATTAATATTGTGTTGTAGAGTGTAATTTTGGCTTTTCGACAAATATATTTTAAATTAAGGAATCAATCATGTCATATTTTTTTATAATTGTAAGTTTGTTTTTTTAATGTATTCTAAAATTAATATTATTTTATTTATTTTTAGTGTAAGGACATATATATTCTTTTAGTTTTTTATTTTTATTATTTTCATTTTATATACAAACAATAATAGTCAATCAAATAATAAAATTATTATATTTTTCAAATAATATTTCTTTTATTTAGATATTTCTTTTTCATTTACATAGCAACAAATAATAAAACTTAAATTGAGTTGATAATTCACCTCTGTAAAATTTACTTAAATAAAATTTTCATAATGTAAATTCAATTTATGGTTTTTCATATTAAATTTAATTTCCATGCAACCTCAGTGTAGAAAAGTTTTACACATGCATCCAATCAGGTGTTATAACATCACCAAAAGTAATTAATTTTTAAACCTACTACTTTTAAAGTTATATAAATACATGAATCTAATTGAATAATTGTGTAAAACTCTTTACTTCGTCAATACATTAAAATTAAACTCTTTCATATTATGAATAATTTTGTAAACGACTACTACGTCTTCTACTTTTTAAAATTTTTTGGGCTTAATTGTATGCTTATTGACTTATTGCCTTTTTTAATTTGGTCATTATTTATTGCCTCCTTTAAACAAAAGACGAAATGTAGAAGACTAGAAGCCACACTTTTTGGTTTGTGAATTTTGTCCACCAATCTGCATGGCCCACACTACATATTTTTGGAATGGCAAAACCCATAATTGCCCCCAAATTACGCGCGTTTACTGGGATTGATTTTAAAGATGATAGACTTCTACAGTTAGTCCACATGCCACATGCCTTTCCCTTACTGGTTGGTCAAACATAAGTCATCTTTGGCCACCCTTCCTCATGCCACCACAGACTGCACCAATAAATAAACAACTATAACCGGAGGATCCAACAAAATAAAATGAAAACAGGATGCACACCGTATATTTTGAGTATTCAGGTGTTTTTCTTATGGTTTTTTGAATAAGCGTTATTGCTTTTGTATGTTTTCCTTTGATGTTTTCTCTTTTTGTTGTATTTTCCCATGGAGGAGATGAATTATAAAAAAAAATATCTTAACTAACTTAACAAATAATAACTTCAATAGGGACAAATTAGTCAATATATCTTTTTGGAAAAAAAAAAATGTTTATAACATCTTTGATAAAAAAAAAATAATTTTCATAAAATTGATTTTTCATCTAAACCTTTATGGCATTATTAGTACTTTAAAGTTTACACAAATTAATAAAACTAACAACTTTTCGCCCGTTTTTTTTGGAGCATAGTTTATGTACGTTCAATTAATGTGAATTTTTTTAATTTAATTATTTTACTAAATATAAAAAAATCATTAATTCTAATGTAAATAATAATCAAGTTGATTAATTACTTTATCATATAGTCGCGTAATAACAACAGTATCCCATATAACGCACGAACAATACCATATTCAATAGAATAAGATAAGATAATACATAAATTTTATCTTAATCTAACCACCCAAAACTATATAAATGAACATCACCTCCTGAGTAGTAATCCTATTATTTCAATTATAATCCTAATATCTCTTAGATGGCTGATTTGAACGCGAGAATTCGTAGGTTAAGAAGAAAAAGAGATAGCGCCGCAGCACTTTTGTATCCCCATGCAGAAGCATGTTCTGCCACCTGAAGGTAACTCTAAATGGCTAAATCTCTAGTTAAGAACAGTAATTACTGATTTTTTTTAAAAAAATTGAAGTTGAAGAAAACTTTCTTGTTTGTATGAATGAGTTGAAAACTAAAGTAAAAAATAAAATCGACTCGTGACATGAGAGGCTGGGAACTAAAGGAAGTTAGTTATGTGAATTACTGCCAAGTGTCCGTCCAGATATCGAGTATTTTATGATTATTTTATTATTAGGGTAGTCAGGGAGATTTAGAATGAAGCAGTATTTGTGACTCCACCTTCATTGTCTCTATCAAAATTCATCATCATGCGCGCGCTCCCACACACACTCAGATAGGGATAGGTAAACCAACATAGTAACCAAAGTCAAAATGCTTTAGACTCACTCTTCTCCTTCTTCTTCTTCAGACATGGCCATGGGGGATTCAAAGGTAGAAACAATTGCGCGCTTAGCTCAATGGAAAATCGATAACTTCGGTCCCTGTTCCTACAAGAAATCTGACCCGTTCAAGATCGGAATCTGGAACTGGTATCTATTTCTAACCTAACCTAACCTAACCGCCATTTCTGTTAATTGTAATCTCTCTCTCATCGGTTCATCCATTTGAATCAATCAGGTACATAGCAATAGAGAGGAACAGGTACCTGTACATACACCTGTTTCCAGAAGCTTCTCGTGTCTCCAAAGAGCAGCCACCCGTTGCTCGTTTCATTCTTCGAGTCTCCAATGCTGGCTCTTCCCGCAGGTTCTATATTTCCCCTGGTACGTAATTAGTAACACACTCACTCTTTCTTATTCTGTTCAATTTGATATTGAAATTGACTTGACTTGACTTCACACTCTTAAATTATGTGGATCATATGATATAAGGGCCAAACTTGATTTAGTTATTTGCATGGACATATAGATAGGGCAAATTGATTTAGTAGCATAAATTGGTAAAGTGAAGTAGTGCAACAAACTCTTATTTGATTACTTTATTTAGTGGGTGGAAACTCGGGTTAGATCACACTTTAGTCAAACATGTCAAATTATCTAACGAGTGATAACAAGAAACTTCGCATGAAGTCAACTGGAGTATACACCTTATTAGTGTGTTATGAACAAAAGGTTCCTGATTTTTGTATTCTAGTTTTCTACAAACTTCAGTATATGCAGTAATGTGTTGCATTTAACCCCCAAATTAGAACTGCTTGTTTTTTTTATGCTATTGAACAGTTGTGCTTTTGCATTCTCAATTCAGTCCTGCTCTGCCTCATGTTATGAGCTTAGTCCTCTGGCTTAGTTTTGTACTTTTGTTTGCATTGGCTGTCTTTCTTATTCTACCACTTTATTTTACAAGAAGAATTTCATATTGCAACTCAAACTGGTAACCAAGTTGTTTTTTAAAATTGCGATGACAGTTTCAGGATTACACAATGAAGTGGTGGTAACACAGTTTGATTCTCATTTCTTTTTGCTTTTAATGCTGCAGTCCATGAAAGGATACTTAGGACATATGATGACTTTGTCTGGCCTGTTGATACTACATTCCTTGGTCGCTTCATTATTGATGTCGAATTTCTTGACTTGAAGATATGCCCTCTGAATGTGAGTTCCTATCCCTGAATATTTTAACAACATTTGATACTGGAGTATAAACAGTTATGTTTGATTGTTTTCCCTTTAGAAATACAATGGTTTCCCTTTAGATGGTTTCTTGAATGATTTTTAAACTAAATTTTGTACCTCCGAAAACAAGACATGCTAGAGGCACAACTTCCCGCTATCTCCATCCTTTATGTCACAAGACAAGAGTCAAACACTGCCTTAATTAACTAAATAGCAGATTTCCTTAAGATAATATGTATAATATAATGATGATGGCAATGGCATTCCCAAATCTGAAGTCAGTAGCAACCCCTGAGGTTAGTTAGGGTTTAAGGGTGTGTTTGGAAGAGAGACTGAGACTGTGGGACTGAGACTGAGACTGAAATTAAGTTTATTATTGTATTTGGTTTAAAATTTACTAGAAGACAGAGATCGAGATATAGAGATTAAATTAAGTTAATGGATGAAGGATAAAGGTTAATATTAGAAACTTAATGTTAAGTGAAGGTATTTAAATAAAAAAAAAGTTATTAAAATTTCAGTTCAGTCTCCAGTCTCCCAGTTCCTCCTAACTGGAGGTATTGAAAATACTGGAATTTTGGGGACTGAGACTGAAATTTTAGTTCCAGTCCCTATCCAACAAACACAATATTGAGTTCCAGTCTCAGTCCTAGTGCTAGTAACTGAACGCTACCTAATTCTCTATGGCTTGAATTGACCTTAAACCTTTGATCTAATTTTGGACTATTGCTGCTTAACCGCTGACCTTTTCTTTTGAACTCAGGGTGGGGAAGCTACTTCTATATGGCCATCTGAGGGAAAATTGCAATCCATTGCATCTCAAAGTACACTCACTTGCCTCTCACGCATGCTTGATGAGGCTATACATGCTGACCTAACCATTATTACCGCCGATGGTACACTGAAAGCTCACAAGGCAATCTTGTCTACAAGTTCACCGGTGTTCCAGAGTATGTTTCATCACAACCTGAGGGAGAAAGAGTCATCTACTATCCATATAGAAGACATGTCGTTAGAATCTTGCACGGCTCTTCTACGTTACT
>JASCZI010030217.1:228306-248872 GCA_036250425.1 Stylosanthes scabra
TGGTGCAGCCAATAAATATGACATAACTGGTCTCAAAGAAGTGTGCGAAGACAGTCTGCTGGAAGATCTTAACTCTGGAAACGTTCTCGAGAGGCTCAACGAGGCTTGGCTTTATCAATTACACAAGTTAAAGAAAGGATGCTTGACCTTCTTATTTGAATTCGGCAAGATATATGATGTTAGAGACGAAGTAAACAACTTTTTTCAGCATGCCGATAGGGAGCTAATGATGGAGATGTTTCAGGAAGTGCTCACAGTTTGGAGACCGTAATAGCCAAACATGGGAGAATTCTTTGCACCTTGAATCTCTGTAAATATGATAGATTATTGTGCATACAATGATCATATTTGCTCTTTACCTTACCTTCTACAACAGTGACGGAAATTTTCATGGCTCTAAACTGTCTAGTGCCTTAAAAGACCCGGTTATTTATCAATACTTTTGAATTTTTTCCTCGTTGGACTTCTTGTTTGTGGGTTTAGGAGTGGATTGGTAGTGCTAGGCTGTCAGCTAATCACTTAGTTTGCTGAGTTACTGCTAGAAAGGAATAGAAGGACCGTTATGGTGCACTGGTGATCAATTTTAAGGACGTTAATAATGTAATTAGAATTCTACGGACTAATTCAGTGCATAATCCCAATTTCAAGGACTACTTTGGGGTTTTATTCGACTGAGTTCTTAATTTGATCAAAGTCAAGAGATATGTTTAACAAAAATAATAATCAAATTTAACTTAAATTTAAGTTCAAACTAGCGTTAAAGATGAAATGCTTTAATGAACCAGTTTTAATGCAAAAGTAGTTGCCAATTCTCTTAAAAAGATGTTGGTTATTCAAATTTTAATGCTTCAATTACAACCATGCATGCTACTTATACTTTGCACAGTAGCGTTTGTTATAATACACCTACTAGTTTAGTTAATATATATCAAGGCCCTATTATAAAATCGGTTACTATGCAGATGCATCTAAGCCAACAAAAACAATTTTCTTTTACTCAAATTTTCTATCTTAGTTTATTATTTATGCGCTCAAAATTTATGTGCTAGACTTTATTATTTTTGTGTTTAGCGTGTGAGCCTATTAAATATAAAAACACATGAATAAATGAATACATTCATACACCTAAATTTATTCTTTATACAATATAGTGAAAATGGTGTTTGAGTCTTTCATGCAGACTTTTTTATCAGCTTCGGACATGCAAACAGTTTGGCAAAGAAGAAAAGCGTTCATTCTAATATTTCCGAATCGAAAAGCAACAACGTTGGCAATTAAAGTCAAACCTTAAATTATTGCTTAATATTGTAAAAATTATCATAAAGTTTCTTCCTTTATGTTGCAGAAAAAAAAAATCCCTCAATTCTTTTTATTATATAATATGGCTTAATTATTAATTAGGATAATTAGGATAAATTATTGGTAAGCATTAATTTCAATTTCAAATGTCAATCCCGTAATTATTGAGGTCTTCTTTAATTTTCCCTAAAAGAATTTTTCTTCAAAATAAAGGATTAGAATGAGGATCCAAATTATTAAATGTCCATTGAGCAGCAATTAAATTAACGAATCTTTATATTCTATAGTAATAATAGTATGTTAGTCACGCATAATATAGCAATAATATATGTATCCAAATACATAATAACAAATGATATTTTTTATAAAAAAGAAAGAAATAATAAAAAAATGGATACTACGTAAATCTAGGCATGAAGGAAGAACAAGTAATATAAATCAAGGTTTGAGAGTCTCTCTCCGACACAAACGCACTTCCTCTCACTTTTTTGTATACTCTTTGACTCTCTTAATACATACATTATATTATAACACTCACCACCATGCTCATTCCATGGTGGTGTTGCTCTTCCTCCTCTTCTCTTCTCCTCCTTCTCACGGTGGTGGCAGTGTTTGCCACCGTCCATGGCACCGTCACTTACGATGGCAGATCCTTAATCATTGATGGCCAACGTAGAATCTTATTCTCCGGTTCTATTCACTATCCACGCAGCACTCCAGAGGTACCTACCTTAATTCCATCTTTTCTTTTTATTTCTTGTGTACGTATTTATGTACATTATGTTTGTAGGAAAATGATATTTATACCTTCAAATAAGACTTTTATATTCATTGTTAATTAGGAAAGGAATTAATAAGAAACAAAAGAGATTAGTAATTCTGAATAAGAAAGCAGTCATATATACTATACATTAGTTCTTGCATATAGCTAGTGATGAAGAATGTTATGTAAGATTCTAGCTACTTATCTTTTATGTTAATTATATGATTGATCATATTTTCAATAAGTAGTATGATACATCCAACAAAATAAGATTTATACATTTGGAATTACACCCTCTTTTTGAATCTATATATCTTTGTGCAAAGATTATATTACGAATGTATGGATAATTCAATTAAATATAATTAGTCAAATATATAATTCATCTATATATAATTTATACATTTCACGAAAATATACCTGGGTACGTACATTTATCTTTAGGCTATTTTCAAATTGTAAATTTGTAATAGAACCTCGTATGACTCAAAAGTTTAACTAGTATATCTAGCTAGTATAGGACATTTATGTATATACTTAATTGGTTAATTAGAGTAATATTATAGTGGCATGGATCTGGTGTATATGTATAATGTGAATAGGTGTCACATGGGGGGTTGTTGGCCCATGAGAAAGAGGCTGGTATCCATAAAATTATATCATTCTAAAATTATGATTTTTGATCCACGCTATTAAACTTTATCTTATATAAGTTGTTTAATTTAGTTGGCCATTATGATATGAGTTGTTAATTGACTTTTAATTTATATCATGTTCATCATCAATCCATGTACTATCTCCAGCCATTTTAATGTTTTATTAGTCAAAAGCTTATATGTTTAATTAACAATTGCTGGTTCAAATATAAATAACAATGATATATTGGGCAAGTGTTCTATCTTTTTTACTCTTTTTGATATTTATTTATTTATGTATTTTTTGGGTTGGGTGAGAACCTTTTAGATAACTTATTAATAATATTGTTCCATTAATAAAAATAAAGTTATTATTTATATATTCTTGAAGCACTAATTAACGTACATATTTTTTTTTTACTGTATTCATTTCAAAATAATTACTAATTTAATTTTTTTAATAAATCAATTCAGCCAATGTAATGACATTTTTAAATACTTTTATTTTATTCAAATGATTATTGATAACTAATTTTTTAACAACCAGAAATTTTCAATAAGCCGACGAGCTATATCTCATATAACATTACTATTTTCGTATTGTAAAAAGTTTTCAGTTCCAACCTCATTTAAGACAAAAAAAAATTCATATCACTGCAACAGAAAAAAAAATGCATCTGTATTTATTTTTGTATTTGACGATGATGCATGTATAAATACAGCTCTGATCATGTTTTAATCACTACAAATAAATCCGAATAACAAATCTTTAAAAAGACAAATGTATTTCATAATTTGCAGCAATTTTGATTATGTTCAGATTTTGTGTTGGTCTTCTTGGCCTAAAACTAATAATAAAAAGATATAATTTGCTACCATTTTGTTTTCATATACACACCGCCACATGAAATTAGTACAAATTTCAATTATGAATTCGTTGTAGCATTTTTGTTTGTATAGTAAAATTGTGTGTAAGAGAATACCAATAAAGATGTTAATAATTTGCTCTTAATTTTAATAGATGTGGCCTGATTTGATCGTCAAAGCTAAAGAAGGAGGATTAGATGTCATACAAACCTACGTCTTTTGGAACCTTCATGAGCCTCAACAAGGACAGGTACCCTAATAAAGCCACTAACTAACTAGTTTATCAAATTATTCTTTTCTTTACATATAATTTACATAAAGAATGAATGGTTTATTCTTTTTCATGACTTGTTTTTGCACTGGAATTTGCAGTACAACTTCAATGGCAGGAATGATTTAGTGAGATTCATTAAGGAAATTCAAGCACAAGGCTTATATGTGACCCTCAGAATTGGACCCTACATTGAAGCTGAATGCACTTATGGGTTAGACCCCCCTTCATGATATTTTTAATTACCAGCAAATTAAATTTTCTAAAATAACATATATTAACTGGCCTTAAACAATTCTTTAAATTTCAATCTCTTATAATAATATTTAAATTAAGCATATTAAAAAAATTGCTAACTTGTGAATTTGTGACTACAGGGGTCTACCATTGTGGTTACATGACATTCCTGGTATTATTTTTAGAACTGATAACAATCAATACAAGGTACTCCATATAGTTCTTTATTTCTACTAATAATATTGTTTTTTGTTTATAGGTAAACCATTAATATCACTCCTTAAGTTTTCAAAAGTCAAACAAAAATAATTTCAAATTTTGTTAATAACAAAAATGGCCCTCTATTATTAAAAAACTTGATAAAATTATTTAATTTTTTTATATTTTTATCACGTTTAACATATGATAAAAAAAAATAGATTTTTGTCATATTTTTAAATAATTACGGAACATTTTTGTTGTTAACAAAAATAACAATAATTTTTGTCGATTTTATAAAACTTCAAAAGCTGGTGGTTATAGTTTGATCTTAGGGAACAAATATATAGCGCGGTTCATATCTTATCTTCCATATTTAACTAATAGTAACTTTTTTATTTAACCTATACGTACATGTGTGATTGTGTGTTGACTTAATGCATATATGATTTTAAAAGAAGCACTCTGACATTGATAAGTATTTAATTTGGTCCATGATTAATGGCAGTTTCACATGGAAAGGTTCGCTGCAAAAATAGTCAACATGATGAAATCAGCCAACCTTTTTGCTTCTCAAGGAGGCCCTATCATACTTTCTCAGGTTCAAATCATTCTAAGTTAACAACAACAACAACAACTTACTAATATAACAACAAGATGTGTTATGTTTTATTACTATTGTTAATCATCTAAGTGGTTGATAAAATGGTGCATGCATATATAAAATAAATGCAGATTGAAAATGAATATGGAAATGTTCAAAAGGCTTACCATGAGCAAGGAAGTTCCTATATTCGTTGGGCTGCTCAAATGGCTGTTGACCTCCAAACTGGGGTGCCTTGGGTTATGTGCAAGCAAGATGATGCCCCTGATCCAATGGTCAGTACTCTACTAAAGGACTTTTTAGTTTTTTTAGAGTAAAAAAATATTTAGGCAGATTCGGTATAAATCAGACTAAATTAGTTTATGTCATGTATTATTTTGGCTCATTATATGGTACAGAGCCTCTTCCTACAGAGATAAACATAGTATTGACACGTACTTTATACCAAATGTTTTGATGATGTCAGTATTGTGAAAGAAAATAGTAAAAAAGATTGTTCTTTATAAGAGTCTAATAATTTTTTACGAATATTTATAACTCGTCTTAAAAAATTGCATTTAAGAAGGTCAATTCTTTGGTGCCTTGCACTCCATGCTGAAATCGTCGAAATTTGCCTTATATAGGATTTTGCAGAGAATGTTGACAATGTGGTATCCATTAGTTTAAGTTGTGTTTGGATTTCTTTTATCTTTTTTCTTGCAATTTCTGTAACTTACATTGAACAATATGTAGCACTGTTATATTTTCTTAGATAGTATAATGAAACTCTTAGATAGTGTGTTACAATTTTTTGGGAGATTATTATAAACATTTTATTAGTTAAGTACTGTGATCCGCAGATAAATGCTTGCAATAGCATGAAGTGTGGGACAGCATTTAAGGGCCCTAACTCTCCTAACAAGCCTTCTATATGGACAGAGAACTGGACTAGTTTGTATGTTTCTCTAGCTGAACTCTTCATTGTAATTTACATATATTTCTTTGTTTTATTTATTTTTCTAATGGAAATGAATTTGATACTATCAAAGATTCAAAGTGTCTCTAACTAGATTATTAAATTTCATGTCTTAATTTGAAGCTATCAAGCCTTTGGAGAAAAGGCATACATAAGAACAGCAGAAGACATTGCATATAATGTTGCTTTGTTCATTGCTAAGAAAGGAAGCTATGTAAATTACTACATGGTATATCACTTCTCAAGACTAATACCTTAGCTACAATCATTTCTTTCTGTTTTATGTTTATTTACTCAAGCAACATGGATGAATTTCATGCAGTACCATGGAGGAACCAATTTTGAAAGATTAGCAGCTGCTTATATACTAACAGCTTACTATGATGAAGCTCCATTGGATGAATATGGTATGTTTATATCATTTCACTATAAAACTCTTTTACACGGATGGCTAATTAACTTCCATTCCCACTATCTTATCTAGGATTGGTTAGGCAACCAAAATGGGGCCATCTAAAGGAGTTACATGATGCAGTCAAGTCATGTTCAGACACTTTACTATATGGAACTCAAAGCATAATCACTTTGGGTGCCGAGCAACAAGTAGGGAACTAAATACTTCGATTCCTGCATATATTTTGGGCATTTACTCTCCATTATCTTTTATCTGTCACTGTGAGGTTTTGCTATATCATAGAAATCAATATCTTCTAATACAAATAAAACGGAACGAAAAGAGTACTAAATATTCTGGTATGCATTACAATCGATGGATGGATGAATGGATGACGTACCTTTAAAATCATTTGTTATACCCTTCCTGTTCAGGCTTATGTTTTCAGAAGGAGCCCAGAGGAATGTGCTGCCTTCTTGGAAAATAGTGGTCGGGAGCAGGCCATAGTCCAATTTCAGAACATCCCTTATGTGTTGCCCCGAAGTTCAATCAGTATTCTACCAGACTGCAAGGTTGTAGCCTTCAATTCTGCCATGGTAAAGAGAAAATAATGCTCAACAATGAACTGATCCATGTGATCTCTTTTTATCTGTCACTGTCACCGTCACGTTTTGGTAAATCATCACTTGACGGATGAAAGTGACAGATAACAAGTATCACTTCCACTTCTTTTAAGAAATTACTTCTACTGGTTCACTGCTATCATTCCTTTGATCATTGTTCTTTGCATTAATTCACTGAAGTGATAGAAATTTCTCATTCTTCTTATGTTGCTTTTGAAGGTAAGCACAGAAAACAAGGCCAGAATGAGAGCAATGATACCACAGATAAGGTTCAATACAGTTGAAAAATGGAAAGTATATACAGAAGCCATCCCTAACTTTGATGATACAACATTAAGAGAAAATAAACTATTAGACCAAATAAGCACAGTAAAAGATACATCAGATTACCTGTGGTACACTTTCAGGTAAATAGCAACATAATAGTTAATGATAGAGACATGTAATTAAACATGTTTACAATGTCATACATAGTAAATTCTCTACTAAGATGTCTGTTCAATCCTTGCTTGTGTAGATTTAATGACGATTCTGCTATTGTTCAATCCTCGCTTAGTGTATCAAGTCAAGGGCATGTCTTGCATGCGTTTGTCGATGGAGTTTTAGTAGGTAAGCAATTATCACTGTCAACTACTAGTACCAGCTATTTCACAAGACTAACCTTTTGTATTCTACACATGTAATCATCTCTAGGTTCTGCGCATGGAATGCGCAACAGTAGATCTTTCGTCACAGAATGCAATGTAAATCTGACAAAGGGGATGAATGTCTCCTTACTAAGTGCAACTGTTGGATTGCCTGTAACTGTCTCAACTTTCTTACTTCTTTTCTATACATTCATCATCATCAACCAAGAAAGATGTTTGATTGACATGAAAATGTGCATTCCTTTCTGCATGTGAAGAGTTCAGGAGCATATCTAGAGCACAGAATTGCTGGCTTGCGTTCAGTAACAGTTCAAGGCAGAGATTTCAGTAATCAAGCATGGGGATATCAGGTGATTATCCTTATACAACTATGAAGATGTTAACTGTTAACATGATGCAGTCAAATGAGTTCCTTGGACTGCAAATGATTTCACTGCCAAATGGTGCATGCTAATGTTAAGTACTTTCAATGAAGGTTGGCCTGCAAGGAGAAAAACTGCAAATCTATACAGATATTGGATCAAGTAAAGTTCAGTGGGGAAGTTTTCAAAGTTCTGAGAAACCACTCACATGGTACCAGGTATACTATCATCTTTGTCCTCCACACTGCATAAATAACTTTTTCCGATTTAACAGCTTCATTTAGCTAATGCAGAGAAATATCTGTTCTACTTGTTTTTCATAGAACATCATGCTGACTCATTCATCATCTATCATCGGATGGAATACAGCCCCATTGAAATCCAATCCAATAATAGATGGTTGATGAGTTTGAACAGTGACTAATGTAAAACGAGTGCACATAGTAAAACATAACTAATTTTATTCCCTGGTACTGCACAGACTACATTTGATGCACCGGCAGGCAATGATCCTGTAGTGCTTAACCTTGGTTCTATGGGAAAGGGACAAGCATGGGTTAACGGCCAAGGAATTGGTCGATATTGGTTATCTTTTCACACAGCAAATGGGGATCCTTCACAAAAATGGTAAGCTGCTATGCCACAGTTCTTCACTTTTCCTTCCTCTTGTTACACAAAAGAAGACACCATCTCAATTCATCACAATGTAGATTTTTCTATATGAAGTTTCTTGTGTATAATATACTTTCTGCTTTTCTAATTGCTTTGAAATTTGGGTTTTACACTACTACTTATATAGCTAACTGTATAATTATATAATATGATCAACCCCATTTTTTGTATGTCAAGCTTGTATTTACTTACAACTGTAACTTTTTTCATTCAGGTATCATATACCACGATCCTTCCTAAAATCTACTGGGAATCTTCTCGTTCTATTCGAAGAAGAAACTGGGAATCCACTAGAAATTACTCTAGACACAGTTATATATAAGTAAAAGATCAGACAGCATGAGTAAAAGAGGAATGGCCTTTCTTCAATCATAGTTATACAAAAAAACAACAGATCTCATAGGATACCCGAAAGTTAGATATTTATCCCACAACATGAACATGGGAATCAATTTATAGGTAAACAAAAAACTTTTTTTTTCCAGTACTAGTGAGAATTTTTCCATATCTTTGTAACTTGACCATGTAAAAATGGAACCATTCTCTTGGCAGCTGGCAACACCTGTCATCCTTAACTGGTTTAACATAAATGAGAGCTATCAAAACAGAAGTTAAGTTTTGTTCATAAGACTAAAATGTATTTGGTACTTGATAATGACAAAGATAATACAATTAGTAAGTAGTCATGAGAGAATACCATAGTTCAAGGATTTCAATTTATGATACATGAAGCCTGGACTTAAGTATAGCACTATTTGAAGTAGAATTGATGTGCTGCAGAAAACATAAACATAGTAGCTCCCGTTACTTAGCTCATATAAAAAGTTTTGCTACCACTTAATCTCATGCATATGATGTTTCAGAGATCAATTAGTAAGCTTCATAGACTTTAAAATCAATGTATCGATGCCACTACATCAAGTCCATATCTGCATATCAACATTAGACATATGAAGGTGTGAGAGCAAAATACATGTTTCTTCTTTCTTTCTTTTTTATTTATTTTTTCTTCAGTACTTAGGGCTAGTGTTTTAATCTGCACAAACTAAAATCAAAGCAAGAATCAACACGGAAAGATGGTACAGAAAATATTTATTTACATTCGAAGAAAGATGAATCAATCCCTTTTATTTCACAATAATGAATAAAAAAGATGCAATCTTTCAATTACAAGAGATCATTTTGAAGCTATAAAAAAATGTTAATGAAGGATATGCAACCGCAAGTTAACTATATCCACACCAGAACAACCAGCCTCTAGCACTTAAAGCGCCATCTTCTGTCCAGGCATCCAGCAACATGAGATATCATAAATCCTCAACAACTTGTCTCACTTTATATTCTCAATCCACGCTATCTGTAGTTTTCACTCTAGTTGAGAAGATAAAATGTGTGTATTTGGAAATTTGCTGTCGAAGCTGGAATGCTGGATTTCAAATATCTAATTTTCAAGACCATGACCGAAAGACTACAATTGCTACCTTAACCAACTTCCTCTTCACTGTCTTCTTTCTTTACTCGGTCGCGCTGCTCAATAGTCCACAAATGTGAAGGCAGGAGGGCCTTTTGTGAGGGTAATTCTGCTATAAATAGAAGAGTCTGGGCCCAGCCAGCATATTTACCATATTTGGTTACAAAAGCCTCTGCAACACGATCACACAGCTTAGGCGTCAATCGGGAACCTGCAAGCTCAGGTAAGAGGTACTTCGTAGCAATCTTACCCAAGTTTAAAAATGACACATGCACAAAATTTTACATGATGAAATAATCAATAAGGCATAAGTGACATATATTTTGCACAAGAAGAGAATAATTCAATTAAGTATAAATCACAAACAGCAGGATGATGAATCCTCCTAAAGCCGCAAGCAAATCAACAAGTATCCTATTCTCAAAAAGCTAACATAGTAATATATGGAAACCAAGCTGAAACAACTGCTACAAGAAATACGATGTAGCTAACCTGCCAGACATGGGTGTCAACAGGAATGGCATGGTGCTGATCAAGGGAGAACAAAGCAATGCAAGCAGCCACCTTAGGACCCACTCCAGGCAATGTGCATAGTGCACATATAACTTCTTCAAGATCCAACTCACGCAGAGATCTAAGCCATTCTTCCCCTCCTTCGGGTTTCAATCGCAAAGCACTCACTGTCCCAACTATATACTTTGCCCTATATAAACACAACACAAAATTCAATACCTTCAATCATAACCTATTATACCCAAATACTACATTTGCAATACCTTCAATCATGATATATGCATGTTCATATAAAACAATTCTAACATAAGCTTCTTAAATTTGAGACTAATTGCATCAGTTTTCAACTTTTCATATTAGTGCAACATAGTTCATAACGGAAACCAAATTAATGAACCTGTAACCAAAACCAGCTTTTCGGAGCTGTTCCTCGGAGACCAAGGAGAGTTGCTCTAAAGTGGGAAAAGCATGGAACTTGAATCCCTCAACAATGCCCAAGTAAGTCCCCAAAGACGAAACGTAATCAACCATCTTGGTAATCCTCCCAATGTTGTTGTTCGATGAGCACAGGAACTGGATCAAGCACTCAAACGGGTCTTGCCGGAGCACCCTCGCGCCGGCAAGGTGCTCCGCCAGCTGAGCGAACCTGGCATCGGATTCGGAGAACACAGTCCAGACATCGGAGAGCGAAACGCCGGCGTTTAGGAAATCGAGGAGTGCCTCCGTGGCTTGACGGTGGTTGGCGTGTGTGGAATGGAGGGAGAACGAAACGTCGCCGTTTTGGAGGTGCTTGAGGGAAACGAGGTAGGAGGAAACGACGCCGGTGAATTGATCGGGGGCGGTGTTTTTCCAGCGGAAGGTTTGACCGGTGGGGAAGGTGAGTGGGAGGGAGAGTTCTTGGCGCGTGAGATTGAGTGGGACCCAGTCCCAGTGGCAGTTGGGATTGGGGTTTGAGGGTTTCAGTGGTGGTGGTTTGGCGATGTTGCGGCGGGTTCTGTGGAGGGTTTTGATTTGTGGAGTTGGAGGCGTTGATGGAGGTTTTGCGTTTGGGGATTTTTTTGGCTTCATGAGATTGATTCGTCTCAAATTCAGATTCAGATTGAGATTGAGCTTCAATGTGTGCATGCGCTCTCTCTCCTTCAGCTTCAATGTCACTCACTCTTTTTAGTTTCTTCTCCCTTTCGCTGTTCTTCCGAGATGGTGCTGTTAACGGTTATATTGTAACGGGTGGCCCGGTTCCTCGGATTGTAATGGGTCGGGTTGGGTCTCGAGAGATTTGCCTAATTGGTTTTGGTGGTGTAATTTGCAGACGGTTCCGCTATTCATACACCATTTTCGTAATACTAATTTGACACACGTGTCAAATATGTTCATTAATGTGTTAATTGTTTTTTATTTTTTATGCTCTATCTATAATAATTATATTTTTATATGGTGTAAAAATAATAAGGAAAATGACAAATCTACCCGTGTCCTTTTAATACTGTGACAAATGTACCCTCGACATTCACGAAATACAGAATTGTCCCTGACTTTCACCCTAAAGAGGACATCCTTGCCCCTCCGTTAAAGTGCATCATATGAGTGTGATGCAAAGTGATGAGCTGGCAGTTAACAGAGCTGATGTGTCCAAAAATATTGCTGACCTGACCGTTATGGTGTACACGCTAGACAAACGAGTCAGTAATGGTGAAAACGCTGTCGTTTGGTAGTCTTCCCTCTTTTAAGGTCATGATGTGAAATTAGGGATTCATTTTTCCAATTTAGTCGAAGGCCTATACCACAACGAACATGGAAAGCGACATCAGAGACAAATTTATGTTCATAGAGACTACAAAGGCTTGACCATATCCTTGCACATCTCCATCTAACTGTCCAAACCTCTTCTTCTTCTCTTCTATTGGCTGATTGAAGAAATCCTGAGAACCTTTCTTCATACTCTCCAATAATGAAGTGTTCACTCCATGATTAATCAGCTGTATATAATAATAATAATAATAATAATAATAATAATAATAATAAGTTAATCACACTCAAACCATGAACATTCATAAAATTCTTTTTAAGTTATAATGTCATTAAAATTAGAAACCTGAAAGAATCCCCAGTCCTTGCAAGCATAGTGCAGTTTCTGCAGTTCAGGTTCCTTGTGATGCTGTGACAACAATTTGACCATGTCAATGACTGGAACCTAAGGCAAATCATGATGAGGACGAACATAACGGTGTGGAACTTGTGATAATTGCTCCTTTGCTATCTGCTGCACAGAAGGCACTAAACCAGATGCTGCTTCCATTGATGTGTGAGATGAGACTAACACTATTAAGACAGCAACACCATCATGATGAATTAAATATTGTTGGGTTGTTCATTTGTCAATTTAGTATTATGTTGACTAAGAAGATTCAAACTTGACTAACATCATATACTCAATTTAGTCTCAAGATTATTATGCAAATGTAAAAGATAGATACTAGTGAAGCATGTGAACAATTAGTTCCAACTATCATCCAAACAATCAAACTTTAAATGTTCTCAATCACTAAAACTTTAAACTCATTAATTACATTACCTTGAACATAATGCACCGAGAAGAACATGAGCTAACATGAGGTCCACAAAATATTGCTGTCCGATTTGGCCATCTCGCCACTTCATCTTCCTCGGAGCCCTTCCATAGTGAACACCATTGTTACACCGGATAACAAAGTGCCATGGAAATGTCATATCAAAGTTGTCAATCACACCAGATACAATGCTAGCTTGCTTTAATTTCTCTAAGAACACACCATTGAAAACTTTCATTTTGTTGGGATTAAATGCTAGTGATCTTGCATATCTACCAGTTGCAACAGTATTCCTGTAAAAGACTCTAACTTGGGTGAACTTGAAGTGAAATAGAGTAAGAACCATTGCTGAAATCCTTGACTAAAGGCCTAGATTTCCATGATTCTCCTGAAAGATCAGTTTCAAAGTAATCACCACCAAGTGAGGCTTCCCTGACTCATCTAATGCTTGAAACCCAAACTCAACTTACGGCATCAATGACTCCGTCATCAAACCATCCCTCTCTCCTTTTTAGGCCACCCCTCAACGCCGGCGAACTCAACAGCACACCCTCAACGACGACGATGCAATCTTCCACAACATAACTGCGAAGAACACTCTGCCTCCGCCAGAGTATTATCGTCATTTTACAACGGCGGTTTCGGTGGCGCTAGAGATTACCGTGGACGTTCCCAAGGAGGGGTTCAATGGAAGGAACTTTCTCTTGAAGCGTTCTTATTCTTGGCGTCGGAAAGGATGTTGGTGATGGAGCCGGCGACGACCTCACCGTGACAGTATTGAAGAGGAGGGAACATCAGCAGTTTCTAGGAGAAAAGATTTTTTTGGATGGAATTGAGTGAAAATAGGACACATGGGCGATGAGGATTGAATGAAAGAATGAAGGAGAAATTGGGATAGTGCTCAAAACGGCATCGTTTTGGCTTCCCACTCACTAACGGAAGTTGCTTGTCCAGCGTAACTGACACATCAGCTCCGTTAACTGCCAGCTCAGCACTTCGCATCACACTCACGTGATGCACTTTGACGGAGGGGCAAGAATGTCCTCTCTAGGGTGAAGGTCAGGGGCAATTCTGTATTTCGTGAAAGTCGGGGGCACATTTGTTGCAGTATTAAAAGAACAGTGGTAGATTTGTCTTTTTCCCAAAATAATATGAGTAGTGTTACGAAATCAACATTAAGCAGCAATTAGGGAGCCAATAAATCTAATTATAAGTTATTATCAAAATTAAAAATACTTATCATCCTAAACTCACAGAGTTATCATCCAAAACGATAGAAAATTATTATTCAAAACTTAACAAAATTATCATCCAAAACACAATACAACTTATCATTCGAAATTTTACAAAATTATCATTCGAAAGCTAACAAAATTATCATTTAAACAAAATACAACTTATCATCTGTAATCTACCACAACCTCAGCACTATCGTTGTACAGAAGAAGAAGATAAAGAAGAAGAAGAAGAAGAATATCTAGATCTCACCGATTACCACCGCCACCACCAGCAGATCCGTCCTTTGGTACTCCTCTTCACGCCCAAAGTACGACGTTTGGTGAACCCTGGAGAATCTGAAGCACATCGATGATTTCAGATCTAGTACTCGGGGATGATTTTGGATCTGGTGTGGATGCTCCAGCTCTTAGATGGAGGATCAATGCTGACTATACTCCAGTTTGCACGTTAGTGCCTCACCACCGGAATCATGCCACTGCCTCGTGGATGATGATCTAGAGAGAGACGATGTAAGTGGTGAGGTTGGTGCCGGAAAAGGTTGTTATCGCCGGTAGAGATACGATGGAAGGTGGTGGCCGGAGATGAAGATGGATTAATAGAGTTTTGGTTTGCATGGTGGTGGTGTTGATGGAGGGAGGAAGAAAGGAAGAAAGAGGATTAGGGTTTTAGTTTGTGGGTTCCTAATTAGCTGCATTGCCAAAGGTTCTCTAAACTTTCTCAAATAATATCTACAAAAAAATGTGTGGATAGCATTTTTTATTTGCAAATCACATTTTTTATTCAAAAAGAAAAAAGTTTATAAGTTAAGTGTTTGAACTTTGAATGCGTCTTTTTAATAAAAAAAAATTAGTTCGTAAAAAACTAAATAATACTTAAAAAGTATAAGAAAATGAGAATCTTTTCAACAAAATATTTAGAGATAATAACGAGTAGAATAAAATACTAAATAGAATTTGAGTAATGCTAGGAAACCAACGTTAGGGGACCAATAGGAAGTCAATAAGTGTAATTAGGGAAATAGTGGGTGGTAAAAGGGGAGAGAGAAAAGAAGAAAAAATAATATTGGCTCCTTATTGTCTCCCTAATATTGGCTCCTAAAACTTTCTGCACAATTCTAAATTTGTAACACTACTTATCTATTGAAATATATTTTTATCATAAATTCTATAAAATAAAATATTATATAAGGAATGTGAATTGATAAATAGGATTGGACTTGACCCGCATACAAACTGACCCACAACTTAATCCACTCCCGTAGTCAACTTTACCACGTCTTAAATTGTGAATCCTACTCAAATGGTGGGATAACTAAAAATAAAATTAGTATTTTCACCCTTACTATTATTAATATGCAAATCAATAAATCTAAAAGTTAAATTTTTTATCAATAAATTCAATCAAGTCTTTTATTTTTATGCGTTTTATGTTGCGAAACGTGTAGAAAAGAGATACTTCATATTTTTATGTAGAAGAAAAAAAAGACTATGGCGACGACGACGGCAACGCAATGAAATGAACCATTGACGAAGAAAAAGGAAAATGATAACAAAGTGAAAAGAGAAAAAGAAATATAACACATTGAAGAAAGATGAGGAAGATGAGAAGAAAAAGAGGATAAAAAGTTCAATTCTCCTTTTAAAAAAGTTCAATTCTATTTTTTAAGGAAATTTATTTATTTTTTAAGAAGAATAATAATAACATAGAGTGAAGAAGTTTGTAAACATATTAATTATTTTGTTTAATTTTATAAGTTTGTAAAAATATAATTTTTTCCTAAATTTAAAAGGTAAAAAAAATATATAAAAAAGATAAAAGAATTGGATTTTTATTCTTATTAATTACACTTTTCAAACATTTCATTAAACTCAAATGAAGACATTTTTAATTGATATTTATGTTCTAAAGTTCATTAAAATCAATATTTTGATTTGCTTGTACTTACAGAATAGCTGTAAATTACATGCACTACCCAATTTCATTTGAGAAATAACCATGAATTCATAAATCATCATATTTTTCGGCCAAACCTATGAATTATGTTATACATAAACGTAATTGTTTTCCTATCTATACACGATGTGGTAAATAATATATACTTTTTTTTACTTGAATAAAAAAAGAGCCATATAAAATTTTGTGACAGCCACAGGAAAAAAAAAGGTAAGAAATTTTCTCAACTTCATGAAGTAAATAAAAATAACTAAATATGCGCAAGGAGATATTTTCCTTTGGGAAGAAAAAGAAAAAGAAAAAAGAAAAAGAAGGTCACATATATCACGTGTAAGACACCCCCGAATAGGAAAGCAGCGTTTACGTCACGCGTCGTCGAAAATCACACCCACCCAAACTTAAACAGATCCCTTCCATTCCATCCTTCGTTGCTTCTTACTAGTTACTACATCCATCAATCCATCGTCAACACACACTTTCATTTTTTTTGTTGCCCCCCACCAAAAAAAAAAAAGAAAACCAAACCAAAGAGCCCCTAAGGACTCAAAGCAGCACCGCACCCACCCTCCCCTTCCCCTCTCAGCTGAAAGAGAGAGAACAACGCGCGATCCCGTTCAATCTCGCCATTCTCTTTGCGCCAATCAACGACCCCACACTCAAATTTTTCCCCCCCTCAAACAAACACTCCCTCTCTTTCTCTCTCTCTCTTTCTTCTCTCTTCTTTCTTGCCATGCCAGCTTCTTCTCCTTCAGGTCCCTAAATACTCTTAAACCCTCACTTTCCCCCTCTAATTCCCTCCAATTTTGTTCTTATTATTACAATTATTAATTATTTTAAAATTATGTTAGAATAATAATGCGTTTGTTTTGGTTGTTGTTACAGAGAACCGCACAAAATGGAGGAAGCGGAAGAGGGAATCCCAAATCAGTCGCCGCCACCAGAAGCACCAGCACCACCACGAAGACGACGACGACGACGACGAAGAGAACCCCAATGCCGACAACAACGATGACCACGACGACGATTCCGAAGACCAAACCCCTAATCCCCAATCTGCCTCCCCTCACCACCACGAGATCGAGGTGCTTTCTGACCACGCCCTCCAGATTTCGCACTTCCCCACTGTCCTCAAGCGTTCCGTCAACCGCCCTCACTCCTCCGTCGCCTCCGTCATCGCTCTCGAGCTCGCCGCGCTTGCCAGCGACTCCAAGGCCCACCAACAGCTCCACAACAGCAGCAGCGCTCCGTCCCTCGAGAATGTCTCTCACGGCCAGCTCCAGGCGCTTTCCACTGTCCCGGCTGACAGCCCTGCTTTCGATCACGACCGCGACGGTGGCAGTAGCAGCTCCTCTTTTGTTATCACTCCTCCGCCAGTTTTGGAAGGCCGTGGTGTTGTTAAGCGCTTTGGAAGTAGGGTTCTTGTTGTTCCAATGCATTCAGGTTCTTCTCTTTCTCTATCTGTTGTGCTGATGCCAAGCTTTATTTTTTTTTGTATGTTTCCAAATGAAATAAGATTGGCGTTATTATAAGAAGGTTGTAGTACTTTTTAGGCTTACCATAACTGTGTGTCACTTTATATTAATGCGTGAAGAATGTTTGAGTTATTTGGCATTAATTCTGGGTTGTATTCACTTAAGGGTCAATCACTTGGTTTTGGAAAGGGAAAAAAAAAGGGTTACATCATTTTAGGGGCCCAAACAGTGTTCTTACTTTTTAGCTTTTTGGAGGTTTTAATCAGGTGTAGTACTGTCCAAAAGATTTTAGGACTTCATTTTCGAAATTTGAGCACCTCGGCTTGATGTTGAATTGGGATTTGTATGAGCAGATTGGTTTTCACCAGCCTCGGTGCATCGATTAGAGAGACAAGCAGTGCCGCATTTCTTTTCTGGAAAATCATCAAGTCATAGTCCGGAGAAGTACATGGAGTGCAGGAATTATATTGTTGGGCAATACATGGAGGACCCTGGGAAGAAGATTACTGTCTCTGATTGTCAGGGATTGTTGGTTGCAGTTGACAGAGAAGATGTAGCTCGGATTGTCCGGTTTCTTGATCACTGGGGAATCATCAATTACTGTGCTCAGGAGTCATGTCATGAGCCATTGAATGATGCATCTTTCCTGAAGGAGGAGACAAGCGGAGAAGTCCGCGTGCCCTCGGAGTTTCTAAAATCCATAGATAGTCTGATAAGTTTTGACATGCCCAAGTGTAAGCTCAAAGCAGAAGAAATTTATTCATCATTGACAATGCACAATGCTGATGTCACTGATCTGGACAACAGGATACGGGAACATCTGTCTGAAAATCATTGCCATTGTTGTTCTCATCCTCTTCCTGCTGTATACTATCAGTCGCAAAAAGAGGTGCGCTGGCTTATTTATTTAATTATGCCATAATTGTATGAAAGTCATCTGGCTCTTTCTATTACTCCTGTCATACAGAAACATAATGGACATAAAAAGAGACGGATAAGAAGTGTATGAGTAATCGAATAAAATACTATATGATTGTGCATGAGTGTGGAGTGTTACCATAACATTCAATGCTCAGTGCATATAGCTGCTAGAGATAAGTCCTCTTGGATAATGCTGAAAGTTTGTGAATTACATGTTAATTTTGGTAACCCTTGTCTAAAATCAAAACTCTAAACTAAATAGCCTGCAGAATAACTTAGACTTCACAAATCATTTGTGTAATTAGCATCTCATGTTACAGGTTGATATTTTACTTTGCACCGGCTGCTTTCATGATGGAAGATTTGTTGTCGGACATTCAAGCATAGATTTTGTAAGGGTGGATTCATCCAGGGATTATGGTGAGGGAGATGGGGATAGTTGGACTGATCAAGAAACTTTGCTGCTGCTTGAAGCAATGGAGATTTACAATGAGAATTGGAACGAAATTGCTGAACATGTTGGGACCAAGTCAAAAGCACAATGCATTCTTCATTTTCTTCGTCTACCGATGGAAGACGGTAAATTAGAAAATATCAATGTTCCAAGAATGTCTTTGCCATCCAATGTGATGAGTAGAAATGATAGTGGAAGAATGCATGGCTATGTAAATGGAGATTCTGCAGGTCTGTCTTATACCTTCTCTAACCTACTTGTGCTGATAAATATTTTTTGTTGAATTGTGGTGATATGTGTTTTTAATCATTGTTTGCTGTATTTTCACAGGAACTGTCGTTCAAAACAGAGATTCTGACAGCAGGTTTCCTTTTGCAAATTCTGGAAATCCTGTTATGGCTTTGGTAGGTGAATTCTAATTGTATGCCTAAGTTTGCTGTTTAATTAAGATGCGCTTAAATTAAACATATTTACCAATTACCATCAAGACTAGGATGTGGTTGTTAGTACACCACCTGACATCATATTTGTAACTGATTTCATTAAGTTTATATGTAAGAGGATATTGAAGAAATGCATTACATCAAGTTCATGCTTCTGTTTGATTTAGAAACTGCTGATCTCTGAACTTTGCTCAACAAAATTTTAAAAGGATGATGTTCCAAACTCAGCATCTATATCTGGTTACTATACCAGTATTTCACAGCAAACTACCGTGTCATATATTTTGGGTTCTTTAGCTGCGGTTCTTACACTAAGATTCGTTGGATGCATTTTACAGGTTGCCTTTTTAGCCTCTGCCATTGGACCAAGAGTAGCTGCTGCTTGTGCACATGCAGCATTGGCAGTATTATCAGAGGATACTCCTGGCAGCACATCGCAGATGGAAGTACAAGGACATGATAATAGGTGGATATTTCTATCACAGCACATGCAATTTTGTAACACGAAGTTCACTCTTTTTTATTTTTTTTACATCTTATTAATGCTTTTGTACTTTGCTCTGTTTTTATTCTGTTGATATTTTCCCCCCTTTTATTAAGAATATCTTATACAGTTGAACTGAACATTCCTAAATAATTCCTGTGTAAAGGAAATATGACTTTTATTAAAGTGCATCTGCGCTGCTCAAATGCTCATGCTTAGGGGTAGAGGAAAAACTAAACTTAAGTTGAACTGTTGCTCGTGGTTGCTAGTTTATGAACTGTGTACTCCGATTTTATATATTCATTCTTTCATGAAGGTCAAATTCAGAAAGTGCACATAGTAGAGACGGAGGTCCTCGTGGAGAAACCGCAATTTCAAATAATCACAATGGTCAGTTATCATTGCTGGTTTTATCCGTTGGCTTTTATGCCCCATCACAAATTAGATTCATTATTGTAATTTTCTTCTTGAGGAGTGCTTCTACTGATTTCAGAGGATAAGGCAAAAGTTGTTGGTTCACGA
>JASCZI010030217.1:253553-271219 GCA_036250425.1 Stylosanthes scabra
AAGTGCAAACGCTGTCCCAATCACTGCCCCACTCAAATTTTAAGGCTATTATTTTCGATTCAACAATAATAACTAACTAATAAAAATTTAGTCAATATCAGTCAATAATTTAAATTAAATATTTTATTTTTTTATATTTTAAATATTTAATAATGTTAAGTAACTAATAAAAATTTAATTAACATCAGCAAACAATTTAAATTGGATATTTTATTTCTTTAGGTTTTAAATGTTTTGTTTATATTGTTGGTTGCTTTAAGTTTCGAATATTCTATTTCTAAAAAAGTTATAGAGGCTCCACTTGCTTTTATTGTGGATGCTCTATAAGGAATGTTCTATTTTTGTTGCCTTATTTGATGGTATGAAAAATGTTGGTTATTTATACTTTTCATTAAGAGAAAGTATAGATAACCAATAATTTTTAAACCAACAAATCACCTAACAAAAATAGGACATCAATAGCCATTATTAATAGAACATTCACAATGAATGTCATAGTACATCCGAAACCTAAAGTAGTTATCAACTAACTTTAGAAAGAGAACATCTGAAATCTAAAAACAAAACATCTGAAACCTAAAGAAATAAAACATTTAATTCAAGTTGTTGGCTGATATTGGCTGGATTTTTATTGGTTACTTAGCATTGCTCTTTTTTTAAACATTAAAAAATTACAAAATTGACTAATTATTAATAATTTTTTATTGGTTATCCATACTTTCTCATTACTAATCTTATATTATTAAAAAACAATTACAAGTAATAATAAATTTTATTTTTGTTTTATGTTTATTGTTTGATTTCAATTTTAGAGGTAATATTTATTGAAATAATATCAGAGGATAAAATGGAAACATATTATGCCTTAATTAAGAGTATTTTTTGAAAACATTATTTAAACAAAAGATATATTTTTACTCTAAAGTTTTTAATTCAATAATAATTAAGAGGAAATTATTGATGAACAAATTTTTCATTTTCTTGATATTTCATAAATAATAAAAAAGGTTAAGGTTTTCCAAAAATTTTAACAATATGATTTTATCCATTTATGTCAATAATTAATTATTAAAATTAACTGTGTGTAAATAATTTATACCTTCGGGTATGTCAGCGGCTATGACAGCAAGCTCAGCTAATAACCATAAGCAGTACCTAACAAGTCTTGGATACTCAGCTTTACATATCTCTGAAAGGTGTTTCCCTGCCCAAAATTATAATAATATACTGTTAAATAATAATTAATTTATGTGTTTGATACTTAATTAAAAAACTAATCCATGATTAATTAAGAAAAAGGAAAAATGGACACTGACATAGAGACTAAAGAGATTAAGACAATCACTAGTATTTATATATAAACAACAAATTTCGTGTTAGCCACGTAGCTTAAGTACGTAGTTGATTATATTAATTATTAATATTGTTGAGACTTGTTTTGTTTTGTTGTTGAATGTTGTTACCTGTGCTTACGCCAAGATTTGCAGCTAATGACTGAATTATAAGAGCAAATATCAGTCCGATAAGTATCACCCACAGCAGCTGATGATCCAATACAACAACAAATTTTAGCATTTTTAATTTATTTCACTGTTATTTAAATGATATATGAAACTCAGATAAAATGAATTGAACTTCACATTACATCACCATCTTCTATAGATTTTTTAAAGTTTAGAACATCAAGTTAGGTTTTGAGTACTGAGACTGAGATTGGAAAACTGAGATTTAGTATTGCATTTGATGAAAAGAGACTGAAATTAAATTTTCAATCTCAATTTCCAAAATTTCAGTATTTTCATAACTATTTTTTTACTCAAATACTCTCACTCAACACTAAAGTTTCAAATACTAATCTTTATCTACTTTTCATCAACTTAATTTAATTTTTGTCTCTCTATCCTCTGTCTTTTAATAAATTTTAAACAAAATACAATAACAATTAATTCAGTCTCAATCACTTAGTCTGAGTCTCCCAATCTATATCTCTCCTCTAAACAGAGTCCAACAAGAGATATAACATTAAAAATAATATATATAATGAAAATAAATAGTTAATAATAGTTAATTAATATTCGACAGTGTCACATAATTAACTTAATCTATCGTTTTGGCTAAAATATGGTATTAGATTATGACTGATGAAAATATTAAGCAACTGACTAAAAGTATTAACTAATATAAATTAAAATTATATATATGCTCTTTTTAGTTTTTTTTTTTTCTTTTAATATTTTTTGTTTTAAAATGTATACTAAGCTAAGACACTGTATTGTAATCTTACCATGTGTTTTTTTACTTTATTATCTCAACATATAATCAAACATATATTTGTTTCTTATATTTTTATTTTTAGTTCAAAAACAGTAATCAAGATTCAAAGGCAGCTTTATATAACAATAATAAGTGTATAGATATAGTTTATACGTATGTATATATGTACGTACGCATACCTCATATCGGTGATTAGATCCAGCTTGGAGATCAGTTTCCACTGCAAGGATGAAAAATAAATAAAATAGATTAAAAAAAAAAACCATGAAACACAGAGTGAAGAGAAAGAGTGATGATTGAGCTTGAAGGAGAGTGTGTAATTAAGGAACACATACAGTTTCCAGGATCAAGGTAAGCCAGAGATACGAGGAAACCAGGTCCTATAAATGACAGAAACTTCTTCCACCCCGGTTTCTCCTGCAATATTATGTCTCATCAAATTATATCCGAGCATAGATATCTCACACTTATATACTTTTAAGAATTTATATATTTTGTGAACGTGAGACTTGTAATACAAGATACAAAAAGATATGTAGAAAGGGACTACCTCGTGATTTGATGAGGAGGCATCATCATCGCTATGGAGGTTGTTGATATTAGAAGGTGTTGCATTGACGGCGACGACGCGGTTGTTACCACCACTCCCTGCTGGCTGTTGCTGCTGGCTAAGAAGGCTTGCCATGAGGGTGTATATCTCAGTGGATTGGATTGAAGGATGAAGTGAAAAATGGTAATATTTATAGGGAGAAGAATCGATTTCTTGTTTGGATTTTACGCACACGTCACATTGGAGCACCCATGCATCATGCATCCATCTTCATGCCTTTATATGGCTTTATGCACCTTCACGTCACTATTTTTCTTTTTCTTTTTTACATTATTTTATTCCCATCTTATATTATTAGACATTCAATTTTCTTTATATGAATAAATATTAAGAATTCAAATCATTACATTAAAAAATATTGACTAATTAGTAATTTTTAAAAACATGAGTTTTGATGAACATCGTTAAATAACTAATAAAAATATAACCAACACATACTTAAGAAATCCATTCCATTACCAGTTCTTCTTTTATAATTATTCTTTTAATCCTTATTTCTTCATCTTTTTCCTCTCTCAACACCATAATTTCACATATATCACCACTATATATAAATCATCTACCTCCCCCGTTAGCCATCACCGTGGCAACTTTTCCAACGACCGCCGCCACCAGCATCAACATTCCTCCAGGCTACAGCCCCTTTGGCAACCTTAGCTTTTCGTCATCGCGCCATCTACCCCATTACAATTAGTAATGGTATATATATTTAAAGTTTTAGATGATTTATTTTCTAGCTTTATTTGAGATGTACTATATGTTTTTTTAGATTTTAAATGATTTCTTTTACTTAAATTTTAAATGATGATTTATTTTTCTAAATTTTAAATATTTTATTTTTTTAAATTTTAAATATTTTATCTCTTAAAAAAAAATAATTGTTAGTTACCTCTGTGTTGGGTACCAATACGTACTGTTTCTAAAAGTATATATAGGACCCTCATGTAAATCCTCTTCAACACACGCATATATAATGTACTTCTTATTTATGAGAAGAGTAAAGAATCAAACTTCCTTTATATATTTTTAATTTTAGTATTAGAAATTGATAATAATTTTACTTTTATATTAAAAATATATAAAATTATATCAATTAATCAATTAATTTCAAAAATCAAACAAGTCAAGTTTTATCACCTCAGGCGCCTCTTCTTTCCTTGCTTCTCTTATGCTACTTTCTTCTTCCTTTTATGTCTTTGTTTTCTTTTACTCTTCATTATCACCATCATCCTTATCATCATTATAATCTTAATATCTTCTTCTCCACCCAACGTTGTCGTGGTCTTCTTTCTTTATTTCTCTTTTCTTCTTTTTCTCATTTTTATATGTTCTAATTTCTTCTCAAATAGAGGTGTATGAATGATTTTACATTTATTTCAATTTGATTTGTATTAGGTTGAAGGATATTCTTATGTCGATTTATTTTAGTGCTATATTGAATTAACTTTATATGTTAAATTAACATTATTTTTATGTTAAATTTGAATTTACCCAAAATCTAATCATCATATCTGATTTATGTTATCCTGAACATCATTTATATGGTAAATTTAAATGGACAATGTCATATAGTTTAAAATATAAATACAAGGACAGTTTTTTTACTGTGCCAATTATAAGTGAATTTTAATAGCACTAATCATTTTTTCCTTGTTCTTTGGTCGTCTTCTTTTTTATTTAGACAAGGAGGATGATAATGACAATGATATAGATATAGCGTATGAGAATGTATTGAAAATGTTTGGTTAAATTTAATTAGATAAAATAGATGTACAATTTATTGAAACTATATTAAAATATTTTTTTATATAAATGAGGACACAACTAAAATGTTTCCATATACACATGGATATATATTCTCCATCCTTATCTAGGTTCTCTTTTTATTTTGAATTTTGAATCAAATTTTCCTGTGTATAAGCCTCGATTATGATAGTGTGCCCTACACACACACAAAAAACAAAAAAAAAACTAGTTTGGATTTTCTGCTGCATTAGTGCAACATCTGCACCAATGAGGCAATGATATAAACAGTACGGTGCATCTGTGGTTGCTGCAGTAAACAGAAACTAGCTGCAATCCTGATTACTGGCTCACGTTTTGGTGGGACACCCACCTTCACAGTTAAAATGAGACAATCATCCAAGCTGCATTTGTTTCGGGGCATGATAAGCATGGTTATTGACTAACACAAATTTGTATTTGGTTTGTATTTTTATTTTTTATTTTTATTTTTAATATTTTTTGTTTTTTTAATTTTGTAAAGAAAAAGTAAAAATAATTATTTTTACTATTTTTATTTTTTTTTTTAGTTTTCAGAAAACAGAAAATATTGAAAATGAAAATAGAAAATAAAAACGTAAACTGAATAATCATTACTGAACACACTTAATTTTATTTCCAAATAAACATAACATTAAATTTTAATTAATATTTATGTTGGACCGGATCTTTCTCAAATTCAATGTCATGTTCTATTTTAGACAAACATACACAAGCCAAATTTTATAATTCATTATTAAGAAAGAAAGGAATAACCGGCTAAGCCCCATTAATTTAGGATATTAGTACAATTGTTTATTTTTTTCAAACGCAGTTATATTTTATTTTATGAATGGTAAAATGAATATATGAGTGATGAATCTATTTTGAACAATAAAATAAAAACTAAAAAAAGGGAACTCCACAACAAATATTAAAACAATTAAGTTACTAGTAAGAAGAAGAAAGAGTCATGGAGGTAGGAATGTTCATTAAGTCGGATGAAATCAGATCTTCTTTAACCTAAATCCGACTCAAAATATATCATGAATCTATTATTAAGACCTTAAGTCGACCGTAAATTTAATAATTTTTTTTAATTTTTCGGCCGGATGAATATCAGGTGTGTGTTTCACCCGGATCATCCATATTCAAGTTTTGAAAAGAAAAAAAATCATCGATCACAAAATAATAGTACAAATATTTAAATCTTATTCAAATAAAACATAATATAATCAAATAATACAATATCAAAACATAATTTTAACTCTCAAATTTGTTCATCAATTGAATATTTGAATGCTTGCCTTCTCAGCTCACGTGGTGAGAGGTCGAGAGGGAATGGTAGAAATTGTGTAGTGAGAGGCCAAAACATAATCATTATATTTTTCATTCTTCATAATTCATAACATATTACACTATTAAATTTATTATATATTTTATATTTTAAAATTAGTTATATACTACCAGACCATCAGGCTAGGTGATTCGAATTTAGGTCCAACCGCGATTTCGTATTATAATCGGGTTTGCTTCATAACTTTTTATCGATTTCGGACCACTTCAAATCAAGCTAAAAAAGACCTAAATTTTATCGGACGTGAACCTAAAAATCGAGGCGGTCCGGCTATGAGCACCCCTAATGGAGTGGTGTTAGTTGTGATGATGTAAAACTAAATCCTCTGCCGTGGAGAGAACAAGGGAAGAAGTTCCTTCAACACCCCCCAAAAAATACTAAGATTCCGATCACGCCATAGCTGCCGAACTGTTTAACTTATCTTAAGCGAAAGGAAATTAAATTTGTTTATGATGCCGAAATACGGTGCGGTGCGGTGTCTGACAGTGGTTCTTGGAGGTGGAGTCCACATATTCTTGGTCCTCGGAATCTAATATACTAATTCTAATTATCTTATACTTTTTTGGCTTCAGGATTACTTCGGATACAGTTTAATTTGTTTTGGATTCTTTACTGGATTTTGGCTTCCTATGGAGTCTAGTTTGAATACAATATTGAGTTCCATTTTGGTTATTGTTTGTCTTTTCGATCACGTAACTTTTTCTTTAATTTTAATCTATTATTCGTATACCCAAGTTCATCAGATTTTGATTTTTATGTATATTCGGTTTGATATTTATTTAATTATTTATATGATTTAGGTATATAAAAAATAAACTGTTGATATAAAATATGCATTGTAAAAGTTACTTAAATCACTTAAATAATGATGATGATATATGTATTGTACATTATGCATTGATATTATTATCAATTTATTGGTTTTTTTTTTTGTTTACACTGACTTAGCTTTTGGAATATCATTGGATTGTAAAAGTTTCACTGTTTCCTTGTATTTGAGCTTTCATGAATCATGAACACAGATGTTTTGATTATTAGGTTTTTTTTTTTTTTTTTGTATTTTGATTTTCTGCTACGCTAGCTCTTAATGGCAATACCAGGACGGATTAGTAATCAATTAAATCTTCTTTTCTTTTTGAGTAGAGACTTCTTAAACAATTTTTTTTAAAAAATAACGTTTTTCTTTAGATCGTACTAGGTTCTTGGTAGGAAATTAAAATAATACGACATGATGCTTGTGAAGAGAGAAGATTTTTCCTATCCTTATTAAAGCTATGGCATTATCTAAAAAATTCTCTAAAATGGTGAAATTCGTGATAAAATGGTAAAGTAATATTTTAATTAGAAAAATTTTATCATGAAGACATTTATTAAGTGTTTTCTCGTGAGAAAATTATCACATTTAGAAATTTTTTTCTCTCATAATAATAGCATTAATTATATATTAGATTTTAATAGCATAAATCAATGATTAATATTTAATCAAATACTTATCCTCACTAGAAGACAATTTAAGTGTCTTCATCAAAGACTTCACCTTTTAATTATTTTTAAATTTATAATATTTATTACATGTGAGTTTTATTATTTTAATTTAAAAATGATTAGAGTATTATTTTTTTATTTTCTTTTAAAGTAATTAATAACTTTAGAGCATTTCTATTCATTAGATTACCATAAAGTAGTGTTTGGTTACTGGCACTCAAATTGAGACTGGAAGATTAAGACTTAGTATTATGTTTGTTGAATGGAAACTGAAAATAAAATTTCAGTCTTAGTCTCAAAATTCAAGTATTTTCAGTAACTATAATTAGGAGAGACCGGAAGATATTGGAGACTGAGACTGAAACTTTAATAATATTTTTTTACTCAAATACTCTCATTCAATATTTAAGCTTCCAATATTAGCATTTATCTCTCCTTCATTGACTAATTCAATCTATATCTCTCAATATCTATTTTTTAATAAATTTTAAAATAAATATAATAATAAACTTAATTTAATTTCAATTTTTCAATTTTAATTTCTCAATTTCAATATTCTAATCTCAATCTCTATTTTAAACGCATTATAATAGAACACAATGATTAATTTGTCCACCACAAGTCATTCACCTTATTAAGAGTAAATAAATAGCTTTTTTTTTTTTTTTGGGTGAGAGTTAACAGTAAATAGCTGATCATACGATATTTTCTATGCCTAATAAAGTGGATTCGATCTCCTAACGTTTTAGTTAAATGAACAAGTGATGAGCCATCAAGCCATATTAATATGACTTGAAAATGTGTGAATACTTTACAACAGTGAAAAACGGGACTATATTAATATGTTTCAGTAAAGCTCCTTGTTAATTAATAATTTGATATGATTGGTTCTGGAATAAGCTGTGTTTGAAAAAAGATAGAGATGAGTAAAAATTATTTGAGTCAGTTGGCGGAGCTTGAAAAAAAAAATTTGAAAGACCAAATTAAATTTTTGAAACACTTTTTTGGCAAAACTTAAAAATTCTAAATTATAAATTCTCTATTAGTATATTCTAATATAATGACACTACATATTTATTAAATATTTTAATATTTTTATGTTATTAAAAAATAAATTAACAAACTAATAATATATAAATAATATTAAATTAAATAGATAAAAAAAGCCAATTTCAGTTCCACTATAGTATAAAAAATTTTAAAGTTATGTGACTTGAAGTAATAATGTATAAAGTTTGAAGGTTTTAATTAATTAAAAAATCAAAATTCAAAAAGGACTAGTGCAATTGACAATAAAAGCTTAAAGTATAATGTATATAATTTGAAATTAATTAAAAAATTAATTAAATTCTAAAGGTCACTAATCCAATTTGGATTAAATTCAATTTGGATTAAAAAAGAATAGTAAATAAATGAGAAACATAAAAATTAACTAATTGAATATAATATATAATATAATATATTATGACTAACTATTTTACAAATATTTTAGGGGACCATTGCCCCTTAGTCCCCAAAAGCTCCGCCCCTGATTTGTGTATAAAGTTTCATTTAAAATATGCTAATAGGAATTAATTACTTAGTAAAGAAGTGACAAATAGGATTATTAAATGGGTGGTTCTGATCCATTTAGGTCAAGTTCGTTTAGTTAACGAGTAAACGGGCTAATTCGTTTAGCCCAATTTTATACGGACTAAAATTTTTTTAGCCTAGCTCATTTATGGCTAGCTCGATCCATTTGTCGCCAGTCCAAATTAAATAAACGAACTAACCCCCCGTTTAGTCCGCGGGCTAGCCCGTTTAAACCCAGATTTTAACGGTTCAGACTCAGAAATAAAAACTCGTCCGTTTAGACGGATAAACGGATTGGCCCGATAAATTTGACCGATTTTGACGGCCCCAATGACAAACGTTAATATTAAAATTTTAAAAAATAAGTAAGTGCTCTTAAAAAAAAAGTTATTAAAATTTTAATTTTTTTCTAAAAAAGTTTAGTCCTTGGTGTCTTCACTTTCTAAAAATAGCGAAAGATTTTTAATATGCAATATATTAAGACAATGACAAATCAGAACTTAAAAAAATATCAAATAGTAATATATATTTTTAATAATTCTATGTAATTAATAAATGATTTAACAAATTAAGTTTAATCACATTATTTATTTTATGTTAAATAGAAGACTATTTTGATGTCAGATAAAATTTTATTTAGATGCTATTTTTACTATTTTATGCCAAAATAATAATTTATTTAATATAAAAATAAATGATTTAGTTGGTAAAAATCACATGTTTAAATAGCATTTATTTTAACTACACTTTCCAAATATTACTGAAATTTCATATTTACTGTAGCTAGTGTTATCATAATTATCATAAAATTCACTTTTAAAAAATTGACCACTATGGAATAAATGTTAATTTTAATAAGATAACCAATTAACTATTCTACATACATTAGAACACCTACGTACCTACATTAAAATTCACTTTTTAAATGAATACAATAAAGTATTAGAAAATGGAATCCACAAGAAAGAATAAGTGGGAAATACCTAAATGATCACTGAACAGCATTAGAACAAGTTACAAATACAAGCAAACATTACAAAAATGGAATCCACAAGAAAGAACAAGTGGGAAATACTAAAAAGATTACCAAACAAGGTATTGTTAGATCAAATTATTAAATTGAATGATTAAATTAAATTAAGTGAATACAAGCAAATATTAAAAACTGGAATCCACAAGAAGAAAGAACAAGTGGAAAATCCAACTAAAGCACGTGTTTGTGACATTTATATATTTATTAATTAAGTCACTCTCTGGTGATACAAAAATAGCATGAATCATGTCTGAGGATCTTAATTCGCTACTTTGAATTGGAAAACACCTTCTCTAGTTAGTTACTACTGTTTTCTGGTTCTCCTTTCCTGAAAGTAAAGATCTGCTACAAAATTTCTACTTTAGTTCTTTTCTATATAATTATAGTGTGAAATAGTTTTTTATATCTAATCAAGTATTATTATATCAATAAAAATAATTAATTTTAAAATTTAACATTAAAAAGTTATATAACTGTTGGGGATGTCAATGTTACTGGTCTTCATGAAATCTACCAAAAAAATTCACGACAGAGAATTTATTAGAGATCCACTAAATTTTTATTGGGAAAATTGAGGTACCCGCCCCACGAAAATTCGCTAAATCACCACCATAATAAAATTACAAAAAGTTCTTGTATATATGTTGAGTTTATGATATATTATGTTAAATTTATGTTATTTTTGTATGTTTTAATAGTTAGTATGTTGAATTTGGTTATATTGAGTAGTTTGTATTGAATTAGGTTGAATTTTTATATTTAATTATGAATAATGTTATTCACACATCTTTTTAGTAGACACCCCTTTATATTAGTATAAAAATACAGTTAGTATTAATTAATTATATATTTTTAATACCAAAAAAATATACAATGCAATTAACAAACAAACGGTTATCGTATTTCGAGAGTCAATTTCGTGTTGAGAAATACTACACAACCATCAATTTTAGTTTATTTTAGTCATCACTTATAACCATCAACTCTCAAATTTTTAATTTATAGTTTAATATCATACTTTAGCTAACACTTTTCAATGTTGATGGCTAAATAATGATTAAAATAAATTAAAATTAATAGTTATGTAGCACTCTTTTTTGGTGTTTAGAAAAGGAATATGAAAATAGCGGGACTGTTTAATTATATTGTATTTATAAAATAATTTGTTAAACTTTGATATATATGAAAATTCACTTTTCCATATGAATATTTAAATAGAAATCTATAACAAAGATGAGGCGAAGACGAGAGGCAAAAATATAGATAGATACCATTGCTATCCCTAATAATTATAAGTTTAATTAAATAATTTTGTACTTTAAAATAAATGGCTCATCAATTTTATCATCAGTATATAAAAGAAAAGATCATACATACATATATATATATTCACTCATTCTAAATGTACATGTATTTTTATTAATTAAATTTAATTAAGTTATTTATTTTATAATAAATATAAAATTTTTTCGATACCATTTAAAATTTTATTTTAATATTATTTTTTATACTATTTAATATTTAGAGTAACTTTTATTTAATATTAAAATAAATCATTTAATTTGATTCATCAAAATAAATGTACCATTAGCATTTCCCTTAAATGTTATCGTAAAATATTGGAGGCTATGTGATGAGGGGTTTTTTTTTTTTTTTGGATCGTTTATGTGATGAGGGTTATACACACAGCAGACTGTCAAATAAGCTGGATAGGTATGCTTGTACTTCTTTATATTGTCTTTTCTTTGCATTGAAATTCATCCTTTATTTATTATTATTTTTTTTTTGTCGGTCATTGAAATAATTTCATCTATATGAAATTATATTATATTATTAAGTAATAAAAATTTGTCTATTTCTACTTTTTAGTATAAGAGCTAAGTCTCCATTTGTCTACGAGATAATAGAACAAGACACTACAATCTCATCTATATCCTACCCTTTCTTTTTCTTTTAGAAAATTGAAAATAAATAATGACACAATAATTAAATTCTATATAGTTTAGCTTCGTATTCTGTTTTTGAGAGTCATTTTCATGAACAAAATAAAAAAAACAAATCGATTCTGATGAAAGATATGCTGCGTGACATTTAAATATTTATGAATTGGATTAATAAATCCATCCATTTGTCACATATACGAAAGCAGATAGTAGCAAATAATGACAGAATAAGAATATGATAATGATGAGTTTGGTTGAATGTTCCCATCATCCCATGTCTTTGGCGATAATATATAATAAAATTAATTTTTATTATTTGATATTAAAACTGAATTATATGTGTAACGGCCTGCAAAATGCATGTTTTTGGGTTTGGAATGACTGCTACGTTACAACTTTGTGTGGATGTGCCATATTCTTAAATCTCAACCATTTTTGCAGGGCGGTAATGCTTTATTTTATAATAATAATAATAATCAAAATTTAATTAGATCTGATTAGATTTTTAAATAATTTTTAAATAATAAATTTGAAAATTAATTGCTTATGAATAAGAGTTGACCGATTGTTGGTGTAAAATTTTTGAAAAATTTAGGGAATCAACACCTTATGGCCAATAGGAGCCAACACATATTACGGATAATAACTCATATAAATTTTGTACGATAATTTAATATTTGATATATGAGTTATGGATGATAACTCATATAAATTTTGGATGATAACTTAATTATTCACTCCTAAGAACTCCTAACGTTAATTCCGTAGCATTATTCTAGTACAATATACTTATTTCTTCCTTTTTTTATTTCTATTTTTCTACTTTTCTTTATTATTCAATTATTTTAATATAAAATCACATTAAAAAATAATGAAAGAAAAAGAAACTCATTGGCCATCTATTTATCAGTAAAAGAAATTAAGAAAAAAAAATTTAAATCAACAATTTTATTTAGAGTAATGCTAGAGAATCAACGTTAGGGGACCAATAGGGAGTCAATAAGTATAATTAGGATAATAATGAGTGATAAAATAGAAGATAAAAAAAAAAAAAATAATATTAACTCCCTATTAGATCCTTAAATTAATGCTAAGACTTTCTCATTGTACTAACATTGTTCATTACTAGTGAGTGACATGCATGAAACATGATACATCCTTTATTTTTTTGAATGGGATAGATAGTTTTGAATTCCATTACATTGATAATAACCAAACTTAATATATAAGTGAGAAATTATTATAAAATCAATAGAGATATAACTCACAGCTCATAGATGTGAAGTTGACACTACTAGATCCAAATACATACAACTTATTAGTTGGTTAATGAGTAGTTAGAACTTAGAAACCTCACTTATTTAAATCTATTCAAACTTTTACTACTAAATCATTATTCTATTTTAAAGGTGGATTTGGTAAAGCTTTTACTTTTCAAAAGTAGTTTATGAAAATTGTCTTTTAAAAGATAGCTTTTTAAAAATCGTAGCACGTGTATTTGGTAAAATTAAATAAAATTAGTCTTTTAATAAGCACAAGCAACAACAATTGTGTTTGGTAAAATGACTTAAAAATTTAAAATGACCATAATAGATATAAATGTAATAATAAATGCGAATATTTATTATTAAATAGGGTTATATTAGACTTTTTAATTTTGATAAGCACAAGACATCTTTGAAAAGCTCCTCCTTAGGTGCTTTCAAAAGCACCCCTATCTTTTAAAAGATACAAACACAAGCACGTCGTCTTTTTGATTTACCAAACACAAAATAAGGTGGTTATGCTTTTAAAAAGCACAAACACCTTTTCAAAAAATTTTACCAAACCCATCCTAAGTGTGGAGATAAAATGGAGATCATTATGGCAGACTCAAGCATTTATATTTATTAGATCATATAGCCTCTTTTTTAGAAAATAGAACAAATTGAAGTAATTGTTTTAAAATTTTAATATTGGATAATGCTACACAATCAGCATTTTTTTTAATTTTAATCAGCATAATTAACAAACGTTTTCTAATTATTGGTAAATGCTGACCAAATTTAATAAAATCTGCTGGTTGTGTAACATTTTTTTTAATATTTTAAAAAATTTTAAATTATTCGTGAACTGTTTTATTATCTTATCCAATGCAAATAAACGTAAAATTATTTTAAAAATTACGTCGAACTAATTTGGATAATTACTCTTTAGTTTATTAATCCTAATGAGATTTTCATATTAGATTTTCATGCATCATCATCACCTTGACTGTAACGGCATCAATCCCATCACAATTCACAACCTTAGATTTGCCACCAACTCCTCCACATGAGAAAGATGAAGTTCATTCCAAATTTATTTGGAAATTTAATTGATGCGGGAGCATCTTAATATAATAATATTATGATTAAGTATTTATGATTGTGTTTAATTAAATAAGTATAGTTTAGTATGTGTTATATGTTAGTCTATGTGTATTATGAATTCTACATAGGCTAAAGTTTTGAAGTTTTTTCTCTCTCCTACTAGTATAAATAAGCACATGTACCTCTTATGTTGACATGTTGAGTTGAGTTGAGTTATATATATATAAGCTTGGTGCTTATTTTTCTCTAGGCTCTTTTAGAGTAAGAGGTGCATCCTTGACTTGGCCAATCAAGATGGGTTCTTGACTAATTCTACCATAATGGGGTTATTAACCTCGCCAAGATTGGTGGTCCAAACGACGTCCAGCGTCATTAATATTTTAAAAAGAAAAGTAAACTAAAAATTACTAAAATAGTTTGACACATTTCATGTTTTAATTGAAGGGACATGAAATAACACACTGAGTGGTGACACATCAACTTTTTTCCCCACACGTAATTTAAGTTTTATTGTATTGTATATACATGAATTTTATCTTCTTTAACCATAAAATGCAATAATCACAGCAACACTACAGATATTACAAACTAAAAAGTCTTAAATAATCTATCATTCTAACTTCTTTCCCTCAATTTAAATATTGCCTCTTTTTTTGGGTACATGATATTGCTACTATAGTTTTTTTTTTTTTTTTGGTATTATATTGCTACTATAGTTATACTCAATAAAACTCTCTGGCAAGTTTTATTTTTGGGTTGGAGGATATCCTAGGCCCGACAGACCCAGACTAATCCCTTACGCCATATCGAGTGCTCTTTTTTTCTATATTCAACATTACTGCTTAAGAAAAAACAATATTCGAGTTGTTTTTTGGACAATAGATGTTTTTGGGACTTGAACACTCGAGTATATTGCATATTTTTTTGTATAAACAGGGCCTAAGCCCAATTTATATTGTACATTTATACTTACGAAAGTTGCCATAATGCTTCTAATCTCAAAAACTAACTGTAGGACTCAAATAAGGCCCAAATATTTTTCAGAAAAGCCCAAAACCGGCCCATTCAGCATCGCCAACGGGTCGGGGCGAAGACGCAACCGAAGACGACGACGTCGAAACCCGAAACGGCGATAACGACTTTCTCGACGACAACGACCACCGCGAAACCGTCTCGATTTCCGAAACACTACGGGTTTCATTATTGGGTTTCGCAACCCGTTTCGGACCCGCCTTCTTGCTCGACAATCTCCTTAGCAATGGCGAGAAGAAGCAACCGGACGACACGGTTTCCGGTCGCGTAATAAGCGGCCGTTCGAACCGCCACCGGTCTGACCGTACTCTCGGACTCGACCGGAAGGATCTGGTCCGCGGCTCAACCGGAGAAAATGGATATAAACCGGCGGGAGGTGGCCTGAGCTTTCGCGATGGCGGTTCCGGTTCCGGTGAATGAACGTGTGGTTCTTGATGGTAGTGTTGGTTATGGTGATTATGATGGTTGTGGTGTACGGGTACACCGGGTTTTATCTCCCACTTGAATGGAACTGCACCTGGCTTTCTAAAAGAACCATCTTCCACACCCATTCTAAAAAACTATCTTTCTTGTTTTGAAGTTTAAAACAAAGTTTGTATTGTGGTTATTATTTTAGTGAAGAGTGTGAGTGAGGTGCATATTTATACGGTGGAGACTAAAGAAAGTGGTGAGCATGAGTGTGATTATTCATTATTGTGCTGGCGAGATTGAAGGCATGGATTAGTTGTTGTGGGTCCATTTTGATTTTGAGTTTGTTGACTTTCTTGTGTAATAAGGTAGCTATGTTAGAATATTACCATGTGAGTAAGCTTTGTGTTCTTAGACTTTTTGCTAAAAGCTTGAAACGTCTTTTGAGAATTTAGATCATGCTCATAGACGTGGGTTACTTAAATGACGTTTCCTACTTTAAAGCACGTAATTTTCTCCAAATTTTAGTTATTGTTTTTGTCTCTTCTAAGCTAATTAAAGAGTTCAGTTCATACTCACTTCACTAGTGATTTGAAGGTTCAATTGAAGGTTATGATTTCCGTCTTAGCAGCCTTAAAGGGTGGTATAGTCAATTCAAGGTTCAATAATTTGCATGGACACGATTCAAATTGGTCAACAAGAATAACAGAGATATAAGTGTAACGGTGTAATTATGATGGGACAAGTTGGACCACGTTTAATCATCTACTACAATGGATAGTTAAGCTAAGCTAACAGTTGCAGGCGCTATTAATATTTGAAAGTGGGTAGAACAGGTATAAATAGCTTCATTACAATTCAGTTACCTTGATTATGGCTGGTTACGAGCACTAGTGCAGGCTACTAATAATATTGCCATGCAATAATCTCAGGCGTGCTTACTAATTACCATACTATGTCAAGAGTCCTAGAATTTAGGGGAGTAAATGGACATTAACAAGAAAAAAATAGACTTTTTTATTAGAATACCATCGTTTACTTATTACGCGAGAATGCCCTTGTTTTGAAATTATTTACGGAGTTGTCCCTGTTTTGCCAAGGTGGCAGTTGGTTTGTTTTTGCCGCTGTTGACTAGGCGTCATCCACGTGGTGGCTGGAAGCGGGAAGCGCCTTCAATGCAAAAGGCGCCAATACCAAAAGCGCAATCATGAAGAAAACCATTTTGCAGAAGGTGCCTCTTTCATGTAGATTACGGCAGACGCAAAAGCGCCACCTCCAAGGTCGCATGCCAAACTTTCATTTAATAATGGTACCTGTTAAAGTAAACTTGGAACCTCAAAATATGAAGATAGAACCTATGTAACAACGAAAACATAATATGTTCAAAATTAAAAAATATAAATAAATGAATAATTTTATTTTTTTTTTATCAAATTTATATTCCAAAAGAAATGAATAATTTTACTGTTAATTTTTATCCATATATTTGTATTTACACATCATTTTATATACATGTTTTAACTACTATAAATACATATAAAAACTATTCTCCACACAAAAACTATTCTTCTAACCTTATCCTACATGCCAATTTAAATAACACATAATGTCATCCTTAATTTATTTATATTTTTTCAAAATTACGTATATCAATTTTTTAAAAATCATATAATAATATTTACATTTTTTAAAAATTACATATAATAAATTATAATGATATAAAATAAAAATGAATAATTTATAATTTAATATATTTGATTAAATTATCCAATATCATATATATTTACATTAATTATTATAAAATATTCACGTAGATACATATAAGTAGCAACCATTAATA
>JASCZI010030217.1:271229-286259 GCA_036250425.1 Stylosanthes scabra
TTTGTGCCCCTTACTATAATTTTGTTCTTGTTAGTGCTTTTTAATTTTGAACATATCATATTTTCGTTGTTACATAGGTTCTGTCTTCTTGTTTATTTATTATTATGAAGCTCAAAATTGATTCCAAATTTACTTTAACCAGGTACCATTATTAAATGAAGGTTTGGCGTGCCATGTTGGATGAGGCGCCTTTGTGTCTAACGTAATCTACATGAGAGGCGCCTTCTGCAAAATGATTTTCTCCATGGTTGCGCTTTTGGTGTTGGCTCCTTTTGTATTGGAGGCGCTTCCCACTTCCACGCCTCCACGTGGATGGCGCCCAACGCTTTAGCGCCTCCCAGTCAGCAGCGGCAAAAACAAACCAGCTGCCACCTTGGCAAAACGGGGGCAACTCCGTAAATAGTTTCAAAACGAGGGCATTCTCGTAATAAGTTTTTAAAACGAGGGTATTCTAATAAAAAAGCCAAAAAAAATAAGCATAATTTTAGGAATGAATTATTTGACACAATTTTATACACCAAAGTAAAAAACTGGAGTCCATAATGCCATATCTAGTTTCAAAATTATCATGTCACAAAAGATCCTCTAATTGACAATTCTAGATTTAACAACCTATCTATCCTATATCTAACTCCCATAAGCAAATCCTTCTGGCATGTTACAAAAAGCTTGCATTGTAGTGCTGACTACATCAAGAAGCTGCAAGTATTCATCAGCACCATCAACCAGACACTGCAATTCCACAAGCAACTAGTGAGGACTTGTATGCATCACACAATAACAATGCATGCATTTAAGTTAAATTTTGAAGTTCTTACAAAGGTAACAGAAAAATATTATGTGGTTATAGTTATGCCATAATACCATATCCCATGAACAGGTAAAAAAGAGAGGTGGGATATTAGTGTAAAATTTATTAAGGCAATGGGTATTTTTTGTAAGTAACCTTATCTGCTTCTCCCAGCTTCTTGGCAATTCTTGCTTTCTGTTCATCTGATATGTCATCTTCAAGAATGGCCTCAAATAACTGAATGAATCAAATTGTTTCGTGGAGTTAGGATTTACTGGGTAAGTTAATAGCAAGTAAAGTTATTGACACAAGAGTATAAACTGGCAGAAAAAAAAGACCTGAGTTAGTATCTGAGAAGCTGGATATCCCTCTGCAATGAAATTGTTCACTTCCTTGTTGGCTGAATCAAAATTCCCACTTTTGCATGCTTTGAGAATTGCCTCCACTACCTCTCCTGGAACAACCTGATAGAATGGGATTTTAGAAATAATACAAACATCGAGTTGAAATTTGAAAATTAGTTACTCTTTCTGATAGTAAAAACAAAAGATATTATACATGAATTGCGATTTCAGAGATGTTTGATATCAACATCATACCATAATCCTATTCTTTTTACCCATGTTATAAAACAAGCAAATATTTGCAAAAAGGAGAAAGCCAAAACTCAAATCCCTTGCCCTTTGGCAAATAATTATGTCAATTGTTAAATACTAAGATGAGATGCATGATCAGACTTGCATACACTATACAACATAATACGTATAGACAACTACAAAACTAATATCTATATTTTCGTAGGAAACAGAAACAAAACAAGCGAGGTGAAATTAGTGCCTCTGTGCCACAATATACATACCCCAGATACTGAAATTAGGTCCTCTGAAGAAATGGAAGATCCAAACAATCGAGCCGCTGACTGCAAAGTTAATAATAAGTTATTTGAGAAATAGATGTTATTTACTAAGAAAGGTCATTAATGTTTCAGAAATGAATCATCAAAAGAAATCAGGAAAAAGGAAGTAAAACCATAAACCAAACAACAAATTTACTTTCAAGACAACCTTGATTTGAGAAATAAATTGTCATTATTTATCATAGCAATATTTCTGTACAACTACATTGCCTAAGAGAATTCCATTTTATTCCAACAAATTTATTTAAAGAGGGGGAAGAAATGAAAGCAAAACCTATAAGGAACCAAATTAGAGACTCCTTCGAAAATTTGTCCTCAACAGATGAGGATGGCTGCAAAGAAATGCTCATAAAACTGTAGCAAGTTTTAAAGGATCAATCCAACTTTATGGCTACAAGAGTCACATATTGGTCATAAAGGATCTCCTCTCTTATCAGCCAGGTATCCTTAGAGTCTTGTGGACTCTCCTCGTTATATCTTTCCACTAAATCCTCTTATTGAGCCTGCATTATAAGTTATTTTAATACAAAAACAAACATACCCATAATTAAAGTTGTAACATTATTATAAAAAATATTTTATTTATTAATAGCTATCTATTAATATGCATCACTTCGTGAATAATTCGATAGTAACATTTCAGTTTGGTAGTGTCAAGATTGATGCATAACCAATTATGATATAAAGATGTATACATACACAACTTATTCTTACAAACTGGCCCCCATTAAACAAATTACGTATAAAAAATAAACATTATGCAAAACAATTAACAATTGACATATATTCTTTAATTGATTGAAGAAAATGGGAAAAGCAAAATTTACATGATTAAAGGGTAAAGACAAGCTAAGCTATATAATAGGGAAATATCTCTCACCTGCAAGTATGTGATAGCCCGACGAAGATCTCCTTGAGAAATAGAACTCAGGGTTGAAAGAGCCTATGGAAACAAATGCACAAAAAATACTTCAAGAAGATTTCAACATAAACTCTATGAAATCTATCAAAATGAGATTATTGGTTGAAAGCTCTTAGGTTCCCCACCTTAGGATCAAGATTGAGTCCTTCTTCATTGCAAATGTACAATATTCGGTTGCTCATGATCTCTTCTGACAATGGCTTGAACCTGAATTTTGCACACCTTGAAGCCAGTGGTTCTATGATCCTACAAAAATTTACAGTCTTGTATCATACACAATCAATGGGACACGTATTCTAGATCAAGACACGCAAAAGAGGGGAAAAAGGATTCAAGAATAGCAGTGATGTTAAATTATGTTACTCATGGCCATAATAATCCTCATTGGTTCCTTGATGATGTTACATTAAAAATGCCAACAAGATTAATCAGAAAATGGTAACATGGAAGATAATATACCTGCTAATGTAGTTGCATATGAAAAAGAACCGAGTAACTTTAGAGTAAGTTTCCATCGTTCGCCTCAGGGCATTCTGTGCAGCAAATTATAGGTGATGTGAAATGTGAAACCACAAACATTTATGTAACAATTAAAGCTAGAAATAAATAAATAAAAACGCAAACATACCTGGGCATCTTCAGTCATTGAATCTGCCTCATCCAAGACAATAATCTTATATGGTGGACAAGGATAACCACTGAAATATCAAAACACCAAAGAACAGTGAGGAAGGCATATACAGCAAACCTACAAAAGTACCATTGTAAGAATACAAAATCAGGTCTAGCATACCCCTTGCGCTGATTAGTACCAACGGCGACGGCGGCAAAATCCTTTATCTTGGTGCGAACAACATTTATCCCACGGTCATCACTTGCATTGAGCTCCAACACCCTAGACTTGTAAAGCTCAGGCCTGTGAAAGCAAGCAAGCAATACATTGCACAACATAATTGTCACACATTAAAGAGAGAAAGTCTTTAAACATATCAATTCACAGAACAAACAAGACTGAATAATTTTCAAATTTCAACAATAAAAGTTCCCTCTTCTCAGATTATAGCAAGCAATACATTGGACAACATAATTGTCACACCCTAAAGATAAAACCTTAAACATATGAATTCACAGAACAAATCTCAACAATAAAATTTCCCTCTTCTCAGATTATAAAACCCTAATCCACAAAACAACAAGTAGAAACAAAAAAGAGGTAGAATTAAAGTGAGAGAAAGGCATACCCGAAAAGCTGGTGGGCTATTGCAAGAGCAGTGGTGGTTTTTCCGGTGCCGGGGGGTCCATAGAAGAGCATGTGGGGGCACTGCAATGCAAAAATAAAAATAAACAAATAATTGAAAAAAGAAGAAAAAATTGGGGGAAAATAAGAAAAAGAGGAAGAAAAGGATTACGCTTCCAGTTTCGAGAGTGTTGGTGAGGACGCGAACGACTTCGTCTTGGTGAGCTACGTCTTTCACTTGCTTTGGTCGGCTGATAACAAATAAATAAATAAAAATTTCTGAGTTTAAACAGATTAAAGTTCAAATAAAAAAAATTTCCTCCTTGAAATTGTGGAATAAAACAAGAAGAAGAAGAAGAAGAAGAGAGAAATTGTACTATTTTTCGACCCAGGGCTGAGAGCTTTGCATGACTGGCGCCATTTTTGTTCCCTTGGCAGTTTCGCAGTTCGCAGTTCGCAGTTCGCACTCTGCTTGTTTTGCTTTTGCTGCTATATATGAATGCTATTTTCCCGCTTCTTTGTTCCGCGTATAAACTATAAACGCACCGTTTCGCCGCATCAGCCTGAGAAGTGAGAACACTGGTTTTTACGTTTTTTTATTTTTTTAATAATTCTATTTGCATACCAAAATCACCCATAAATGTATAATACGTATTAAAATACAAAATACATATTAAAAATAAGTTAAATTATACATATATTTTATATTTTATTGTGTATAATGATTTTAGTGTACATCTAGCATAACTCTTATTTTTATATTTAAAACTTCGAATAGAGTAATGTTACGACACCAATATTAGGGGACTAATAGGGAGTTAGGGAAATAATATGTGGTAAAAGAGGAGAAAGAAAAAAAAGGAAAAAACATATTGGCCACTTATTGGCTAACAAATTATAGGCTTCCTAAACTTTCTCTTTCGAATAAGGATAATTTTAATAGAATAATCTGCCCTAAAGAGTCTAATCCTAATTTATTAGTTTTTTTTTTTGTGACAAGAGAAACGGAAAAGCACAAGATCAACTACTAAGAGGGTTAATCAGCAGCAGCTTCCTTGAGAAGAAGAGATGCAAGAAAATCCCTTGGCTCTAACCATTCAACATAGGAAATCTTATTCTGGGCACCATACTTAGCCCAAATAATCAGACGCAGAATTAGGTTCACGCGGAATCAAGCTAAACTCAATCTTCCAAACCCTGCAGCACAATTCATGAATCTTACCAAACAAATCAGCATTCTCATCATTAGGGGATGAATTATGGCTCTGAAAAGCAATATATGCATCTCTAGAATCTATTTCACAAACCAAATTCTTAATCCCACACTTCCAACTAAGAACCAAGCCTCTCCACATTGCAAAGATTTCACAACACTTGATCGTCCAAAGAGGAAGGTGGCCTGAGCAACCTTTAATCCAAAAACCAATCTCGTTATGAATAACCACCCAAAACCTACACGCTTCTTATCAAAGAAAAGGCTGGTGTCGCAATGAACTTTAAAAGCACCAGATGGGGGTTTCTTCCAATCCAGACACAGAGAAGGAGACTGAAAAAAAAGGGAATCTCAAAACCTCAGCACCCAAATCATGAATAAGAGTTATAACATGCAGAATTACCTTATAAGGGGACCAAGCTTCTCCCTCACTGAAAATCACATGGCTTCTAAACCTCCATTGCTAGTAGAGACTAGCCGCCACACTTGCTTCATGAGACCGAAGAGAATCTTAAACCCAATCATGAAAATTGGAAACCGGGAGAGAAAGGGAAGGCAGTAAAGAATTCCAAATCAACTTGGCTTCACGACAATTCAAAAGGCAATGACTCACCGACTCAACTTCCCCACCATAGCGCGGACACAGAGCACAAGGGGATAAACCACGGCGGCAGCGAAACGAAGCCGTAGGAAGGGAGTCATTAGCACCAAGCCAAATTAAGAGCTTTACTTTCTTAGGGATATGGGAATGCCAGAGCCAAGACCAATTCTGATGATTAGGGATTCGAATTTTTCGATTAAGCAACCAAAAATAGGCATCCTGAGAAGAGTAAGAAGTAGCATTCCTGTCTTTCCACACCCACCCCGGATCTTGATGAGAAGAAGAGATAAGGTCAAGCTAAGATAACCCGAGAAGAAGATGATCATGAATAGGAGTAGCAAGCCGAGCAAAATCCCAAGACCCGTTACTGTAAATGTCCTGTAAAGCAAGATTAAGATCCGAAATATGCACGAAGGGGAGAAGGTCACAAAGCCTACCTTCAGGAAGCCAAAAATCGTGCCAAATCGATTGAGAAAGAGAACCAATGTTCCAAACAAAGCCTTCCTTCGGGGAATCAAGAGAAAGAACAATACTCTTCCAACAAGGAGAGGCCAACTTACAGTCAGGAAAAGACAAAGAAAAAGATGACTTCAAATATTTATGAGAAAGAATCTGAACCCAAAGTTTTTCTCTATTGGTCAAAATATCCCAAACAAGCTTACCTAACAGAGATTTATTTACACACATTGCATCACAAATTCCAAGCCCACCAAACCTCTTTGGACAAATAAGAGTATTCCAATTAACAAGCGACAGAAACCTGCCACTAGGATTGTTGTTACCCTTCCAAAAAAATTGTCTAATAATATAATTAATTCTCTCACAAGCAGAAAAAGGGAACAAATAAACTTGCATTTGATAAATTGACAAAGATACCACAGAATTAATTAAACAAAGCTTCCCGGCTCTATTCAAAAGACGGGTCTTCCACCCCGCTAGACGACTTTGAATCTTGTCAATAGCCTCTTGAGCACACTTTCTCCTTACTCAAGGATGGCCAAGATTCACACCCAAATATTTGCTGAAATCCTGAGTAAAGCGAATAGAGGATACCCTAGTAAACATGTCACGTCTGCTATTAGAGATAGAGTTTGAACAAATAGCCTTGGACTTGTTACAATTAATTTTCAATCCGAATTCTGTACAAAAAGAATCCAAGACCTTCATGATCATCTGAACTTGGGATTTTTTAGCTCTACAGAAAAGGAGTAGGTCATCAGCAAACATGAGATGAGAGACACGCGGACCCCCTCTAGAAACAGCAACAGGAAGCCACTCTCCAAGAGAAACCTTATGAGTAATCATACAAGCCAACATCTCCATGCACAGAACAAAAAGGTAAGGGGACATAGGATCACCCTGTCTCAAACCTCTTTTCGGACAAAACGAATCAAGCCTACAACCATTCCAAAGGATTGCCAACGAAGAAGAAGAAACATAAGACATAATGATGTTGCAAATTGGAAGAGGAAAACCAAAACTGACAAGAGTGTATCTGAGGAACCGCCAATCAACCCTGTCATAAGCCTTCTCCAAATCAATCTTAAAAGCTAGAGAGCCTGTTTTGACTTTGACCGCTTCATGACGTGCAAAATCTCTTGCGCCACAATAATATTTTCCGTAGTACCATGACCAGAAATAAAACCCCCTTGCATTGGCCTAACAATCTCATAAAGAAAAGGCCAAAAACGATTTACAAGAACTTTAGTAATGATCTTATAAAGGACATTACAAAGACTTATGAGCCTTAAGTCTTTGAAAGAATAAGGGGTATCCACTTTGTGAATAAGCACAATAAGAGTCTCAAAAATAGCAGGGTCCATCGGACTCCCCCAAAAGGCTTTACTCATTATATCACTGATGTCATTATCAATAAAATCTCAATACTCCTTATAAAAAAACTTTGAAAAACATCTGGGTCAGGAGCTTTAAAGAAGTTTATTCCCAAAACCGCTTTTTTAACCTTATCAGCAGTGACCGGGGCCAACAAAGTCGAACAAGCCACATTACTTAACTGAGGGAGAGGAGTGTAAACCATGTTACAATATGCAATGCAAAGTTTATTTGTTTAGGTTTTGATGAATGACAACCATTGAAGCTTTGAGGATAAACATTGAAGATTTGAGGACTCGATTTGAAAGCAAAACAACAACGACAAGATAAACGAAGTCCAACAACATGAAAATGTTTTAGAGTCCTAGGACTTAGGTAACAATCTTAGCTTGTCAAGAACCAAATATATATATATATCTCTCTCACACACACTTGAAAAATGTTTTTAAGTATTGTTTTCGTAAAAGATTTGAAAATTATAGCCGTTACAAACCATATATGTTAGAAAATTTGTTTCAAGTGAAAAATCATGTTAAAAATCTTTTTCTAGTGCTTTTAACACTAGAGAATCAATTCTTTTGGTTGGAGAATCGATTCTTTTAGACGACGCTAAAAGAATAGATTCCTATCTTAAAAGAACAGATTCTTTTATAAAAGAATCGATTCTTTTATAAAAGAACAGATTCCTGGAAATAAAAGAATTGATTCTCTTGTAAAAGAATCTATTCCAGGAGCCTGAAATTCAAATTTTCTCATAACGGCTAGTAGGAGAATCGATTCTCTTATAAAAGAATCGATTCTTATGTGCTGTTTTTGTGCATAACGGCTAGTTTTGACAAAATGGCTTCATTCCACCTATCATATAACGTTCTAATCACTTTAGAATGCTATAAATAGATGGTTTGAAGCATAGCTACATACACAACCCATATTCTAAGAGCTATTGTGTTTATGCTTCAATTTCTACATAATTTCAAAGTGATTTTTGCACATATTTGAGAGATAACCAAATATTGGTTCATAGAGCTTCAATTGTATTCATCTACTCTATTTTGAGAGTTGTAATTCTTCTCTACACAAATTCTATTTCTATTTGTTTGAGTGACTTGGAGTGTGACTTTCCAAGGGTGTGAGACTTGATAAACACTATAGTCGGTGAGGATACCAAGATAAACATTCAAGGAAAAATCTTGAAGTTGGGATACTTCGAGTTGAGTGGGTTAGTCGTTGGTGATCAAGATATCGTGAGGTGTTAGATTCAAGTGCTCTTGTTGTAAAGGTTTGTCAAGCACCTTGAAACTTGGTGGTTTAGTGGAACTTCTCAATTGCAACTGAGAAAGAGTGGACGTAGGCAAGAGTTGTGCCGAACCACTATAAATCTTGAGTATCGTATCTCTATCCTTCATCTTTTATAATTAAGTCATTTAATTTTACAAGCGTCTTTGCAAAGTAAAAGATCCTTATAAGTACGTAAGAATTGACTTACGCCCTTGGAAACATACTAAGCAAAACACTTGAATTATTTATATTCAAAGTAATTTACGTTTCCGCGAAAATTTATCATTGTTGTATAGATACTCAATTCACCCCCTTCTTGAATATCCGTGCTTATTGACTAACAAGGAGTGTTCCTAAAAGGTCCGAAATCAACTTCTTTCGTTGGGCAAAATAAGTGTTGAAAGAAAGATAGGGCTTCGGTCCTTATCATTTCCTCATCAGTTGACCAAGTACCATCATGAAGAAAAATCCCATTAATGCGGTTCTTCTTGCGCCTAATTAGAGTCTGAAGATGAAAAAAACGAGTATTGCGGTCACCAAATCTAACCCAATTCTCACGAGATTTCTGATACCAAAAAAGCTCCTCTTGAAGAAGCATGCTGCTGTACTCATCATTAAGCTGTTTCTCCCTATTCCTCAGAGACACATCATTAGAAGATACCATGTCTATTTGAAGCTTGTGAATCTGATCCTCAATACACCTCTTTCTCACAAAGATGTTTCCAAAGACCTCTTTATTAAATTTCAGAGCATCCGTCTGAATATTAGAGAGGCACCTCGTAACATTGGGAATTCCACCTCTCCAAGCATCATGGACAACCTTCTTAAAATCAGGATGAGTGGCCCAAGCCGCTTGAAACCGAAAGGGCTTATGATTATGACTCTTATTAATGTGCTGCTTGCTTCTAACCAAAATGGGGTAGTGATCAGAGTGAAGTCTGCTCAGATCCTCAATATACCCTTCAAGAAATAAGAAACACCACTGTTGATTAGCGCAAGTTCTATCCAATCTCTTAGCAATGTCCTTATAACTAGAGACTATTTTAAACCAAGTATAACTATTGCCAATTGCTTCCATGTCTATGAGACCACACTCATCCAAAGTATCAGCAAAACACGCCGCTCTTTGGATATTAAAATTACCACCTTTAACCTCAGAAGATTGGAGAATTTCATTGAAGTCCCCAAGAGTAAGCCATGGCACATGACAAACACTAGCCAAATAAAAAAGATGACTTATTAACTTTAAACGAGTAGGCCCATTGGAGCTGCCATAAATAGCATTAAACCACCAAGAAGTACTCCCATAAGAAATCTCCACAGTAACACATTGATCGTAAATATTGATAGCCCTGCAATGAGTAAAGGAAGTAGAAGCAAGGAACCAAATACCACCATTATGCCCTTGAGCTTCAGAGATACCAACAACATAATAACCCAAATTCATCCAAAAAGCTTTAAGTCTCTTAAACAGAATATGAGTTTCAAAGATAATGAAAAAAAGTAGGATGAAATCTACGAACAAGATCTTTACAATGCACACGAGCCATTTTATTGGAGGTTCCTATAATATTCCAAGCCAAAAATGATATATAACAACTATCCATAAGATAAATTTGTAATAAGGAGAACAAGGCTTGGAAGCCCAAAAATACCTCATGAAGCAATTGGTCCCTTTTGAGAGGGACAAGTAGCAATGTAATCAAGCAAAGGAACATCCACAAGCCCATAAGCATCTGGAGAAGACGGTAACGAGTTCGGTCTGGCCCATTTCCGCTTAGATAACGTGTTCGGTGTCTTGGATATATGAGGCCCATTTGATGAAGAAGAAGCATTAGTGATATGGGCCAAAGAAGAAGCAGACTTCTTAGCAAACACTTTTGGAACAAAAATAGGATTTGTTTTATGCTTGGGCTTCACATTGTTATTAAATTTCACAGGCTGGCCATTTTCCTCATGTAAAGCCTGTTTGGCTTTCTTTTTGTTTGTAACCGTAGTCCACTCTCCCTCAACAGAATCTGCATTGATGATCAACGTAACTGCAGGGATCTTCAGCGTCGAAATCTCCTCGCCATGAACACTCTTAATGGCTGACGAATTCTTTCCAAATTCAAAAGGAATTTGAAAATCTGAACCTTCCTCGACGTTAATCCCCGCCGCTGCATTGGCCGTGTCATTGGTGGTGGCGCTCTTCGGCTCTAGGTTTATCTTGCCGGACTCATCTTTTTGCGAAAGTTGCATGGAACAGTCAACATAGGAATGCCCGAAACAGTTCTGTCTTTACTTGACTTATCCTACAATGTACATTTAACATCCTTGCCGAATTCATTGTGTACCTTGATTTGCCTTAAATCATTATTGCTTCAAGGTTGTAATTCATTGGAATCTGTGCCTCCATTAGATAACCTACAACAACTGTCAAGATTGGTTATTTCAGGTACATCAATTAAAGAAGTACCAGATGGATTGGGAAAGCTTGCCAAGTTGATATGGCTGGATCTGTCTTGTAATAAACAACTCTAGCGAGTAGCATGGTTCGTGATATCTGGTTTGATTAATCTGAAATATCTTTAATCTTGCCGGGACATGTATAACCGAAAAAGTAGAAATTGTGGAAGGGATGATGAGTGGGTTGGAATATGTTGTAGCCCTTTTTCAGGTTGTTAAGAAGTTAACTGATTTTGTGCAGAATATCCTCAACAGTGATGATGCTACATTCAAGTATTATGACATTTGTTTTCCATCTGTTCCTATGAATTCATATCCTGAAATTTTGGGGGAGAATCGGAGGTGCATTACTACAGGATTTGAACTTTTGCTGCCAAGTGACCTGGACGAATTGCATATACAAAATATTCAAGAGCAAGCCATGGCACATGACAAACACCAGCCAAATCAACAAGATGACTTCTTAACTTTAAACGAGTAGGCCTAATGGAGCTGCCATAAATAGCACTGCACCACCAAGAAGTGCTCCCAGAAGAAATCTCCAGAGTAACACATTGGTCGTAAATATTGATAGCCCTGCAATGAGTAAAGGAAGTAGAAGCAAGGAACCAAATACCACCATTATGCCCTTGAGCTTCAAAGATACCAACAACATAATAACCCAAATTCATCCAAAAGCTTTAAGTTTCTTAAACAGAATATGAGTTTCAAAGATAATGAAAAAAGTAGGATGAAATCTATGAACAAGATCTTTACAATGCACACGAGCCATTTTATTGGAGGTTCCTCTAATATTCCAAGCCAAAAATAATATATCACAACTATCCATAAGATGAATTTCGTAATAAGGAGAACAAGGCTTGGAAGCCCAAAAATACCTCATGAAGCAATCGGTCCCTTTTGAGAGGGACAAGTAGCAATGTAATCAAGCAAAGGAACATCCACAAGCCCATAAGCATCTAGAGAAGAGCGTAACGAGTTCGGTCTGGCCCATTTCCGTTTAGACAACGTGTTGGATTTCTTGGATATATGAGGCCCATTTGATGAAAAAAATTACCCTTTTCCTTTAAAAAAAATGGCTTCTCTAACTATTCAACTATCAAGACCAAACCTGTTTCCAACACCACTACTTCTGCCTCACACATCCTCAATTCAGCAGAAATATCATAATCATCACCAAAGCTATCACCACTGCAACAAAATTAAAACTTAAAAAAGAAGAAAGAAGAAATCACAAAAACACTCAATCTAGCAACCCCAAATGGATTGAGCCACTCCCCTGTTCTTCAATTTCGTTAATTCTTTCCAAATCTTTTTTGCCATCTTCAGTTTCAGTAATTCTTTCCAAATCTTCTCTGACAGCTCTTTTTCTTTTAATAAGTGGTACATACACTTGACCTAGGAGAGCAAAAAAAGTGAAGCTGGCCTTTTTTCTAATCCAATTATACCCATCTCATGGTCATTGAAAGCCCCAGTGTTTCTATGTCCACAACCGAATACAACACCTTGGAGTGAAATTAGTTTGCTCATGGTAGAAATAGTGAAGATAAATTTCTCATGTGAAAGAACACCTTGTGAAGTAGTGAAGGTTTGCCCATGGCGGAAAAGCGCTTCACATCATCTTTGAGGAGATAAGCGACTTTCAGATTGGTCTCTTTATCGATAATGTGGTCGAGGCTTCGGTTCTTGACCCACTTGAGCTACACCTTCACTATGCTTCGACTACATTGATGCTGATGAAGGAGGCGGTTTTTGTGACTGAAAATGTTCCATTGAGGCGGCGGCAAAGGAACGACAGCCATGGCAGTACATGCAGCATCATCACCATCGCATCTCCCTCTCTTGTGTCTCCTTCCACCTCGCATTATCACTATCGTGCCTTCCACTCTTCTTCCCGGCGGAACAGCGGCAGTGGCGCCGCCGTCGCCTCCCCTTCTCTCCTTCTTCTTTCTTTGTTCGTTTGATTTTTTCTCTTTCTCTCCCTCTCATCCGTTTCTCTTTTTTAATTATTTAAAAAATAATTTTGTTATATTTTAAATAAATTATAGAGACGCATAATCTATCAATAAAGTTATTTTTTATTTTCAAACCACATAAAAAAATCATTGACACTTATAATTACTAAATAAATATATTTATAAAAGTTATAATATGCTTTTTTTATATTGTGAAATTTTATTTATTTATAGTTATAAATTTTAATTATTTTTTATTAATTTATTTTTTAACAGGCTTTTAAGCAGACTTGAAGTCAGACCAGACTTTTTGAACATGTAAAATATAAAGCCTTTAACAGGTAATATGCCAGACATAGGCTCAATAAATATAATTTAGGTCTGACCTGGCCTATTTTAATTCATATTTCCTAGTGATCTGATCCCTATAACTGAACAACTACTACCTATAGCTCGGCCTGTTATATCTATAGCTTGGCCTGTTATATGTATAGCTCGATCCGTTATACCCTTAACTCGATCTAATATGACTTGGTCACTTGGCCTTTAATAGCTTTAGCTCGACCACAATAAGCTCGGCATACCAAAGAATATAAGTCGACCTAAATGCTTTTTAATAAAAACACATGCATGATAATTGAATATTAAAATGATGCCTGTTGTAACAAACTCGCCCAAACTTATCAACAAAGTATTTGACTCACTCAAAGTTCAGCATGGATATATCTAAGATTAAAGAGATAATCGAGCAAGTTGGAAAATTATAAATAGACTTAACTTATGCTTGACAATGTATGCTCTTTTCTCTTCTCTCGCTTAACTAAAAAAAGATTATATTTTTACTTGAGTGTTAGAGTTCCTTTACAAGTCCTCCCATTGTTCCTTGATGAGCCCACATATATCTCCTCCGACCGAGCTACGGTGGACACCGTCATCATCAAGGAAGAGTTATACATCTCTATCTCACCAGACCAAAACACCTAATAAGAACAAAAGGAAGAATAAATAAGAAGAAATGAACCGAAATTTATTACTGAAATGAATCGAAATATACTACTAAATCTATAACAATATATAATGGCGATTGAGGAGTTTTGGTAATTTTGAAAATTGGTCAACACATGAGTACATGGAGAAATATGTAATTTAACATATAAGTTAGTTTTCTTTTATTAACATTGCAGTTACCTTTCCTATTTTCACTCTTACAATATTTCATTAGATACAAAAAATGCATGCATAACTTTCAACTAAGTTGGCTTCTTTTCCCTCTCTGGAACTTTCGATCATTTTCTCTACATTTTTTCTGTAAGTTTCTTTTCTTTTTCAACCTCCTATTTCACTTGATTTTCCATTTTTCTACTATTTCTCTATAGGTTTTTTTTCTTCATCAACCTTCTTCTCACATCTACATTTTTATGTTACGTTATAATTTTAACCTTTATATTGATGTTGATTCCCTTATATTTCTTCTTCTCTTATTTCTTTCCTTTTTTTGTTTTTGTTTCTTTCTTATAATTTTATGCTTTTGTTTTTGTAACGTTCTTTCATTCATTTTTATTGACATAGATATTTAGCACTAAAAAACATTGGGAGTACAACGGCGACAAAAGAGTGAGCAATCTCAGTCAATTGGAATCGAAAGGAGAGCAAAAGGAAATATAACAAAGAAAAGAATGAGCAATCTCAACCATATGAAATCGAAAGGAGAATAAAATGAGAGATAACAATGAAGACCATTGTCAAGAAAATAATTTCATTTATCCTTTTTGCAGTTACATTTTATTATAACCTCTATTTATCTTCTCCTTCCCTAATAAGTTTCCTTTTTCAAGTC
>JASCZI010030218.1:0-14616 GCA_036250425.1 Stylosanthes scabra
TGCACTTATTATTAGTCACAATTTTACAATATATGCTATGCCTTAATCTTATCTCTCTCAACAACTAATTTTGAATTTTGTAACCATATAATAATAGGACACACCTCTCCTTAGACGGCTTTTTCTTGCAGCTTCCCTGCTTTGAGCTAATCTTCTCAATGCCCGATGGCAGCAAAATAACATAGAAAAAATTAATAAAAATGTATAAGAAGTTAACATACCTTAAATGCAGAAACTATAATTACTTTAATATATCAATCAATTATGATAAAATATGATTAACAATTAATTAATTGATTTCACTAATTATTATCAATCATACAATTTGATTCCAGTAAATATAAATTATTTAGTAAATAATAAATAAGAAAAGAAAATATATATTAATTAATTTAATTTAATTTATTCTCTCATGGTCTTTTATATATATATATATATATATATATATATACACATTAGTGTATTGCCCACACTTTGCATGGGTTAATATATTGTTTGTAAAATTATTAGTGTATCAATTACTTAAAAAAATATTGTAAAAATAATTTCAGTATAGTATATTAATTATTAAAATAGATAAATTATTATTATTTTTAAATTTGAATTTTTTGAAGCTAATTTAAATTTGAATTTAAATGAGAATAAAATGAGATATTGTGATTTAATTGTGCTTTGAGGATTTAAGATGCCAATAGGCAATAGTCTAATATAAATGGAGTTTTTGGAACAGAAGGCCATTCATATTTCAAAGTGTTGATATAATGGCTTTGGAAAAGTATAGATAACCAATAATTTTTTAACCAATAAATTAGCCAATAAAAAATAAAACATTTAAAACTATTGTCTATAGAACATCTACAATAAAAAAAATAGAACATCTGAAATTTAAAGTAACTCACAATCAATAAAAGAAATAGAATGTCTGAAACCTATAAACAGATTATCCAAAACCTAAAAAAATAAAACATCCAAAATAAATTATTGATTAATATTAGCTGATATTTTATTGTTTATCTAGCATTTTTGTATTCTATTCTATGCAATTCGGTGAAACTAGGTTTTTGTGGCGGAGTGATCGATGAAGGCTCACTGCAGTGATGGTCTTGTTGAGTGGTGCAACCTGGTTTCTCCAACAATGCCGGTGCTGCCAGATGACATGATCGTTCAAATCCTGGTGAGGCTTTCGGTGAAGTCACTTCTCCAATTCAAGTCTGTGTGCAAGTCTTGGAGAACCCTAATCTCCAGCCCCCAATTCGCCATGGACAACTTTCTTCAACGCTCTTCCGCGGACCGCCGTCTACCCTCGCGTTTGATCTATGAGAACAACGACTACTACAACTACCAATTTAGATTCTTGCCTCTTCAACCTCTGTTCATGAATCCATCAGCCACCACTTCTGTTGTTAGCTTTGAAATAGGCTATTACATGGGCTTGCTCGTTATCAGAGGCTCCTGCAATGGTTTACTGTGCTTGCATCATGTTCGTAGTGATAGTATCTGCTTGTGGAACCCTTGCACCCGATCCGAATCCCAATGGTTTCCAATTGACACATCATCTTTATCTTATTTTGGTTTTGGCTATGATCACGTGCATGACAAATACAAGTTTGTAATGGTCGATGAACAAGTTCTGACCCGAATTTTTACATTCGGTGCAAATTCTTGTTCTTTCGGTCCCAATTTCCCTTACCCTGCCGTTGGTTTTTCAAGGTTCATTGGCAAATTCCTTAGTGGCACCGGCACTCTCAATTGGATGGCAAAGGTAAACGACAAAAACTGGGTAATTCTTTCCCTTGACTTGGCCAATGAGACTTTTCGCCAAGTGTCCTTGCCTACTCTCTATGGCGGCGACAATTCTTGTGATCCGGAGCTGCAAATCTTAAGGAACTGCCTATCTTTTAGCATAGACCATAGAGATATCATCTTCGATGTGTGGATGATGAAGGAGTATGGAGTTTGGGAATCCTGGACGCTGATCTCGCGGGTGAATCTCCGGCGTCACAGCAATAGCTATCCTTTAACGCCCTTATCCATCTCGGAAGATGATGTCCTTTTGCTAATGATTCCTAATGGAAGATTGGTTCTGTTTAAAGCTGATGTTGATCTGTTCTGTTATCCTAAGATCGATAGCTCAAGTGATGGCCTTCTTAGTTTTCCTATATGCTCCGAAGGAGTGTTCCGTACCTATTTTGTTCACCATGACAGCCTAGTTATGCCACCACAATAGCTTCCTTGGTGGGAGAGTTGATTCAATTAGTCCATGATTGCTTAGAGATTGTTATATATCTTGTTACATATTTGATTCCTGTGATTTGCTTAATTGAGAACATAGCTTTTTGAGAATTCAGTTAAGTTTCTTGGTATTCTAGCTCTTGGATCTACTTCCCAATGATTATTGAGTAAACAATGAAAGAGTATACGCTTGTGACCTGTGACTTATATAGATTGCAGGAATTAAATTATGTGGGAAAATGACAAAATGTTCTAATTAATCCCTTTGCAGAATAAAAATAGTGCACTTATGACTTGTTTATGTTCTTATTTATGACCTTACCTGTGTTAGCCCCTTTTGGTCTATACAGATGAGCCAAAACCATGAAACAATTACAGACAAAAGGTGTTAAGTATGAAGAATTGAAGATTCATAAATATCAATATTGCTTTGTTTCTTAGTTTTTACCGTTAAATATACACTTTCTAAGTCACCAAATTAAGTTTTTTTAAATCAAATTAAAAAAAATATATATTCAAATTATTTTTAATATTTTAATTTTTAATTAAAATTATTCTTAAGTTTTTATCGGACAAAAATAACTATATAAATAAACTTTGGGTAAAAAAAAATGAGGAATATTATGGTATTAGAGAGCCAATTATGAAATCAATAAATAAGTGAGTATCCAAAAAATTATAATCCATAATTTTTTATTGGTTCTCATTGGCTCTCAAACGAGAGTTATCTGTACTTTTCAAAAAGAAAGAATTTTGGACATAAAACACTTTGTATTTCACAATCAATGAATAACGTGGTCTTAAGTCCAAACTAAATACACATTACTAGAAGAGTTTTTTTTTTTTTAATCTATAACTAGAAGAGTTTAATTTACTTTTGATGCATTCAATTGATTTTTACGGATTTAAAAATAGTTACATTTGAAAATTAGTTATTTTTGTCATGGAACAATATATTAGCGTTTTCACAGACACTATCTTATCTATTTAGTCGCTTTTACTATTTATTTTAAAGACTTAAACACTAGTTTAATATTAAAATAAGGTGATGCACAAGGAGAACGTTAACACAGAGCAAGACCTAAATGGGATTAAAAAAAAAATAAAAAGGTGATGCATAAACAAAGAATGAGGAAAAACCACATAATCAACAAAGAACAAGAATGAACAAAAACAAAAATAAGGATCGCGATTTACCTGCTGCGGCGCCGCTGATGGACGAGCACACTGCCCTGTGTGTAGACGAATGCTCTACCACATCTTGGTTTGACGAAAACGATAGTGAATGAGGGAGGCAAAGGTGAACACAAATGAAGGGGAATGAGGAAGACGAAGGCCACCCAGTCTCTCAATCTCTCTTTTTTAGGGTTTTCATGAATACAAATATGGGGATTTTTTATCTCTCTTTGCTAGGGTTTCATGAACACAAAATTGGGAATTTTGGGTTACCTATTTTCCCATTTCAATTTTTTATTTACATTTTGCACCGTGTTAATTATGAGAACCACTATGGAAAAAAACGTTACACGTGTAACTGGAGATTGACTGCGTGAGAGGTTTGCTCATGGAAGGACAGACATGTTCAGCGATCCAATAATTCATGTGTATATTTTGGTTATTAAAAAATTCCATAGAATAATAAATGGCTTCATAGAATCAAAGTTAACATACGATGATGCGAATCAATAATAAATGACTTTTGTTTTTATTATTATCAGGTTAAACCGTTAAAGTGGCACAATAGTGAACTTTTTACATCTTTCATCTTATTATTATCTAGCTGATACAATAGAATCAGACACAGTTGCATCTGAGTAAAAAGTGCTTCCTTGGGGTTTCAAGTTTGACTCAACAAACACAGGGATTGAAGGTTGCAAATGCTCAAGTTGTGCCTTACTTGTGAGTAAGACTACCACTTCAGACATTTTTGGCCTCTTTGCTGCTGATGCTTGAGTGCACATTAAACCAATCTCTATAACTCTCTTCGCTTCTTCCAAATCATACTCATTAGGCTCTAAATTCTTATCCACTAATTCCATGTGCTTGCCTTGCTCATAAAGTTCCCATGCCTATTCATGTGAATAATTAATTAAGAACAAGCACTTGGTATGGTAAAATGTTGAAGAAAATTAAACCAAATTTTTACTATTTCATTAAGAAAATATCTTACTTGCTTAATAAGATATTCATGACTGTTGTTATTATTGTCCTTCACTATTTCAGTGCTCTTTTGACCACTTACGATTTCTAGAACTACAATACCATAACTATATGTATCGACTTTTTGTGACAATTGACCGTGAATTGCATATTCAGGTGCCGTATAACCCCTGAAAAAAAATAAAAATAACTTTTAACAGATATAAGTATGTTAGACATAAAATGAGTTTCAAAACTTACAATGTTCCTGCAAATTTTGTTTTGAGTTTGGATTGGTCACTTGCTAGAAATCTTGCCAAGCCAAAATCAGCTATTTTGGGTTGAAGTTTATCATCTAAGAGAATGTTGCTACTCTTGATATCTCTATGTATGATTGAAACATGAAACTCTTCATGTAGATATGCCAATCCCCTTGCTGTGCCCAAAGCTATATCATAACGCTGCCTCCAATTTAGGCAACCTTTTTCCTTACCTGTCTCAAATACTCTTAATATATAAGATCAAAAAAAAAAAAAAAAAAAACCCCTAAACAGAGTACCAAATTTGAATTCATATATAAATTTTTAGCCAGAAAAAAATGCATAAAATTAATGAAACTTACCAAATAAGAATTTATCAAGACTGCCATTTGTCATGTATTCATAAACAATTAATCTGTCTTGGCCTTTATTGGAAAATCCAAGGAGTCTAACAAGATTTCGGTGATGAGCATTACTTAGAAACTTCACTTCAGTTTCAAAGTCATCATCCCTCTTGTTCAATTGGCCTATGAACAATTTTTTCACCGCAATAACTTTACCGTTTTTCAAAGTTCCCTGCTCAATATATAACACTGAAATCATTATATATATATATTCTTGTCTTCCATTTAAATTTGTTCTAATAATGGAAAGCAATAATATAAGATTGTAATTACTAATTACCTTGTATACATTGCCAAAGCCACCCCCTCCTAGTCTATTTTCTTCACTAAAATTGTTTGTTGCAGCTTTTAAATCATTGTATTTATAGTTAATTGGAGCTTTCAACTTTGTTGCTCCTGATATTTCACCTGCAAATCAATTATATAACCATGCAATTGTAGATATTTTTAAAATAACCAGATCAGAAATAAATAAACACCAAATATTATTGCATCAAATTAAAGATTTTTCAACAAGTTACTGTTTTTATTACCTTTAGGGACCCTCATGGTTTTCTTGAAACCATGTTTGGAATATAAATGATATAATGCAAAGAAGATCACAGTAACAAGAGCTACACCTCCCAAAACACCAAATATTAAAAGGTACAACTTCTTGCGTGAATTACCTGTAATAGAGGGGGAGTAAAGAAGTTTTTCATTATTAACAATAAAAATTCAGTCAGTATCACTCATCAATTTAAATTGGATGTGTTTCGGATATTCTGTTTATATGTTTCGAATGTTTTATTTTTTTTTTTATTTAAGTTTTCATGTTATATTTGTTTTATTGTGGACGCTCTATAAATAATGGTTATAGATGTTTTATTTTTTATTTGCTGATTTGTTTGTTAGAAAAATATTGGTTACCTATACTTTCCCTTTCAATAACTAAAAATTATAGATTCACGTAATATAAATTAGAGTAAGGGTAAAGTATACTTTTTGTACCTAAGGTTTTTGAAAAGTTTTCTATTTGTATCAAATATATCCTCGATAATTAATTTTTTAAGAAATACATGTAAATTACTTGACAAGAACAATTTTCTACACAAACAAACTATCACTAAATTTTTTTATTATTGTTTAATTGGTTCCAAAGTTCTTAAAAATTTAGCTACTAAGGCTATATTTAATGCAAATTAAAAATTTTTAGAACAAAATTAAAATGCAATAAAATTTAAGAATATTTTGATATTTTATTTATGAATATGCTTTTTAATAAACTATGTTATAAAGAAGATAAAAAATATACTTTATACTTAAACTATGTTATAATAATATAAAAGTTACAACGGCAATTGTTTATGAATACATATGAGCAAGAAGATCATTCTTCTTAACAAATACATACCTTTGTCTAAGAAGGGTGTGATATCAATGGTCTGGTTATCAGCAAAGAAGGGTTGGTGAGAGTATCTCATGAAACAACCAGCATCATATTCCCTAGCATCTGTGTAGGGAAGGCAACCTTGTATGCTATTGAATCCACGGTTGAGGCATTCATAACAACCATTTTGTGAAACAGTTTCAACACATTGTGCAATAGCATAGATTGCACCACCACCAACCAATGCTGTCTTTGTTGCTGCATAGTGATGAGGGATTCTGGGTGTTGCTATTTGCAGCTTGTTTAGAACTTCTTTTGTTTCTTCGCTAAATTCATTATTATAAGTTTGATTTCCGCAAACAATACCATTGCCATCACGAACGGTATCAGAGTAGAAGCTGTGTGGTCCATATCTATAAAACAATATTTCACCAACTGATGTAAATTAAATTCATGTTCATCTCACATAAATTTAACTGTTATAGATTTTGATGTGCTGTTATTATCAATGAAATATTTGATTTTGATTTAAATTTATCTTAAATTAATTTCTAATATTTTAATCGTATTATTTTAAAAATTTAATTTTCATGCATTGTCAGTGTAAAATAGTTTTACACATGCATCCAATCAGATGTTATCACATCATTAAAAATAATTAATTTTCAAACATACTATTTTTAAAGTAATATAAATGCATGAATCTAATTAAATAACTATATAAAACTCTTTACACTGTCAGTGCATTAAAATTAAACTCTTATTTTAATTAAAAAATTTCAAATTTTAATCTTACAAAATTTTTAATATTATCAATGTTGTTTCACCTTTAAATTTAAAATGTAATTGAAAAGCAATGTGATATTAACTTCCATCCTATAGCAGCTACAAGAAACATTATTATCGTTATAGAAAAAAGTAAAATAATAATTAAAACACTATTATAATATTAAGGTTACAAATCTATATTTTAAATTTTCACATATTCATATATATCCTAATTTCATAGTTTTTTTGTTTAACCATTTTTTAACACAATAATGCTAGGTACTTACTATATTGGAGAATTAACATCTATGTCCTTTTTTCTATTGATTATTTATTTTAAATTTAAAGATGAAATAATTTTCTGACACGAACATGAAACACGACATGATACGCGACACGCCGATACACCAATTTTAATTTTTTTATATGATATGGGGACACGACATATATATAAAATATAATATATTTTTTAAAAAACTAATATCTCAATATTTTATTTATATTAAAATTCAAATTAATATTTTTAATATTTTTAATTATATAAAGTATATAAGATACCTTTTAGTTTTAAGAAATATTAATATTATAATATATACTATTTTTTAAAATTATTTAAAAGACATAAGTTAAGAATAAAGTTGGAGGCGCGGATATGTGATGATATTTTAGAATTTCAAGCGTGTTCGAAAATATATATTTTGATTTTTCTAAGAACACGGATGAACACGGCATGATATTTTGGATTATCAAGTGTGTCCGAAGAAATAGTTTTTTTTTTTATTTTTTTTAAGGACACGGATGAATACGACAGACATGCATGTCGGCGGATGAGTATCGACGAGTGTCGTATTAGAAAAATATCCAACACGGATACACACTAAATTAACTAAGTGTTCATACTTCATAGTTTGAGACTAATATATGACAACTATAACGCAAGAGACCAACTTAAAATTTGGGCTAAATATTAAAAACTAGAATAATATTTTACCCTGCAAAACAATAATAGACATGTGGGGGTGGTGTGTATATACGAATTGATACCTGAGGAAGCACCCATCATATACGATATGGGCACTAACCGCACCGGAGCAAGTAAGGATGTCTGCAACGGCGGCGTCAACACATGCAGCGCAATCGGTGTTAGAAAGATATCTTCTACATTGGAACAAGCCATATACACTGTCACCTCCCATAACATTATTTGAAGTGCCAAAATAGTTGTCATCATTTCTTGTGCTTTGGTTTATGAGGTCTTCCAATGTTGCATTTAGAATCTTGTTAAAGTTGAACAAGCTGCTTGATCTGTTCCTTCCGCAAGCTTTGATGAGTGAATTGATTTGAGGGTCTGCTTGAGCTCCATGGAACATTATTATTAAAAATAAGGTCCACCATGACCAAAATATGAAGATAAAGGCCAAGAACCTGAGTATTGACGATAATGATGATGATTTTAACATTATTATTGATCTTCTTGATATTTATTAAATGGTAATAGTACTTAGAATTAGATCGGGAAAATATACTTATTGGGAATAGTTAATTTGTATGGTTTACATTGTTTGGACGGTTGTTTTTATTTGCATGTGTATGTCAATATATATAAGAGGCGACCAAGAAGAATTAACGAAATAGTTATGGTTGTTTTTTAATAATAGAGAAGCTAAAATTTTAGGCTAATACTTTTTGAAACATTAATTTTTAAAATGTTATTATTTTCAAACTACTTATTAAGTTGTTATTTTTTTGTCACGGTAACAACTGATTTTCTTTGTCAACATTGATTGAAATTGATGAGATTAGCATCTGAGTTGATTTTTTTGTCTTAAGGCCAAAATTTCAAATTTCACATGTTATATAATTTTTAAATAGAGAAGTTATTATATATAAAATTAATTAAACCTATAAAATGATTAAAAATAAAATTGATAAATGAATTTATAAATAATATTAAATTTTAAAAAAATTGTACAAAAAAAGCCCTATAAAAAAGAAAAATATTTATAAAAAAATATTATATAAAAAATTTGTTAAAGATATAAGCGCTAACATATGATTAACAAATGCATACAAGATATAATGGTTTGTTTGGGTGAAAATTGTGATACTTCTCTTTTTGGGGACATGATACTATGATAGATAGCTTTTTCTTTGGAGACAAATAATGCGACTATAAATAGTGGAGAAACGTTGGCTGTGATCACGAAGTTAAATTCTTCCTTTGAGGTTCCCGACGGCAGGGATAATAACGTTGTTTATATATACATATATAAAATTAACAATAATGAATAAGTGGTTTTGACCAACTAAGTGTAATTAAGTGATTTATTTTTATGCTAAATAGATGATTATTTTAGTTTTAAATAAAAATTTATTTAGTGCACTTTTTTATACTATTTAACATCGAAGTAATATTTATTTAGCATAAAATAAATTATTTAGTTGTATTTAGTTGGTCAAAATCACTTGTTCAAATAGCATTAATTAAGATAATAATAAATATTTTAAATAATCAAGAGTGTTTAAATGTAGGAATAAAAAAATAATAATACATCTTTTCAATATCAATAAATACAAAAAGATAATATACAAAAATAAACTTTTATTTTATATTAAAATAATATTTTATTTAATATAAAATAAATTATTTAATAAATTTAATTGAATAAAATAAATATATATTTAGAATCATTAATAAATGAATATTATTTTTATAAAGTTTATTGTCACATTGTCCCTCGCAATTCGATTTTTTATGAAATTTCAAAGTACACCACAAAAATGTGGCGATGAAAGCAAAGAAGACAAACTAAAGCAACAACGAGAGATAATACGCACTCTAATGAAAGGGTGGGTTGGATTTGAGTTTTAAATTTATATTTTTAGGATTTTGTGATTGTTTTCTCTCTTTTCTTTTTAGAATATTAAAAAAAAATAAAATAAAAACTCAAAACAAACGTATCCTAAATATTTTAGAGATAGAAAATCGGCCAACGGTTTAATAGTTACTGTGTAGTTGAATCGATTTAATTAAATATAAATAAAATAAAGAGTAATGTTAGGGAGTAAATATTATGGAGCCCATGAGTGTAATTAGAAAAACAGTGGCGATAAAGAAAGAGAGAGAAAAGAAGGAAAAAGCCTTTTGGCCAATTATTGGCTAACAAACTATGGACTCCTTCTTTAAAATAAATTACTTAAAATATAATATTCATTTTTTAATATTTAAATTCAATAATTCATATAACAATAAAATCAAACTTTCACAACTCGTATAAATGGTTATATTTTATCATTAAAATTTCACCTTTAAATTCAAATATCAAAGTTTATAATTATAAAAAAATTAAAATTCACATAAATCATAGAATAAATGCTAAATTCACCTTCAAATCTATAATGTTATACATTAAAAAAAAATAAAATAATTTTTTAGGGTGAAACAATAAATCGATTATCATGACTAAAATATTGAATTGGTTTATTTGGTTTATCAATTAACCATCGATTCAACTGTTTTTTCAATGATTTTTGTTCATCAATTTTTTATAATTAAAACGAAAAAAAAAGTTTTCAATCAATTACATCGAACCAATTGGTCTGACTTAGTTTTTCATAACAATGACAATAACGCAATGAAGTGTGCACATATCAATGAAGGAATTTTATTGATCGAAAAAAAAAATGAAGGAATTTTGTTACATTAATAATGTATCTTATGTTAAAAGGAAGGAAGTATCAAAATGTAAGAATATATATTGATGGTGTTTAAATCATAATAGAAGAACAAAGAGATGCATAATTGCAGAGGAGAAGAGAATTGAAGAAACTAAATATTTGAGTTTACTTGTTATTCAAGAAATGGTGGGTATTCCACTTAACATCACAGGAGAGGGAGGAACTGTTAAAACAACCCTTTTTTTGAGTCAGAAAGAAAAACTCTAAATTGATGAACTAAATTCTAATATTTAATTGATTATATTTTTTTTATCAAATATAATGATAATAGTTTTCTATTTATAATCTTAATTAACTAAATAATTTTATGGATTTAACTAATGAATTCATCGTAACAGACACGTGCAAAAAAGATGATAAAATAAAAAAGAAAAAAATATTAAAACTACTCACAAAAAATACAAGCATTAATAAAACTATTCATGAAAGAAAAAAATGAGCTTTCTACCTATGAAAAATGAGTTCTATGTGACAAAACTACCCATATGTCAATAACGAACTATTGAGTTTAGGTAGTTTTTGGTAAATTTATCAAATGGAGTCCATCTTTTATGGATATAAAACTCGTTTTTTTCTTTCACGAGTAATTTTGTCGTCGTCCGAATTTTTTTTATGAGTAATCCTTAACTCCTTAACTGATTTTTGTTACATTGGTTACAGTTTTACCCCTATCACAAAATAATCCTTGTTCATCTCATATATAATCATATATGTCATCTAGCTGATATAACAGAATTAGAGACAGTTGCATTTGAGAAAAGAATGCTTCCTTGTGGTTTCATCAAGTTTTTTGAGTCAACAAATATAGGGATTGAAGGTTGCAAACGCTCAAGTTGGGCCTTATTACTTGAGAGTAAGACTACTACTTCAGACATTTTTGGCCTCTTTGCTGCTGATGCTTGAGTGCACATTAAACCAATCTCTATAACTCTCTTAACTTCTTCCAAATCATACTCATTAGGCTCTAAATTCTTATCCACTAATTCCATGTGACTGCCTTGTTCATAAAGTTCCCATGCCTATTAACATGAATAATTAATTAAGAATAAGTATGGTGTAAAATATTGGAAAAATTATAAGCAGAATGTTATTGATTCGTTAAGAAAATATCTTGCTTGTTTAATAAGATATAAATGCCCATCATCATCGTGATCCTTCATTATTTCAGTGCTCTTTCGTCCACTGACAATTTCAAGAACTACAATACTATAACTATATGTATCAACTTTTTGTGATAATTGACCGTGAATTGCATATTCAGGTGCTGTATATCCCCTGAAATAAAATGAGTGACTTTTAATAAATGCAAGTTATAACAATATTAATTATTTCTCAAAGTTGCATTTAAAATTTATAATATATATATATAAAAAGATAATATATTAAATATCAACTTAAATAATAAGTTTCAAAACTTACAATGTTCCTGCAAAATTTGTTTTGAGTTTGGATTGGTCACTGGCTAGAAATCTTGCCAAGCCAAAATCAGCTATTTTGGGTTGAAGTTTATCATCCAAGAGAATATTGCTACTTTTGATATCTCTATGTATGATTAAAACAGGAAAATCTTCATGTAGATAGGCCAATCCCCTTGCTGTGCCCAAAGCTATATCATAACGTTGCTTCCAATTCAGGCAACCTTTTTTCTTACCTGTCTCAATGAACACTCTTAATATATAAGAACCAAGAAGCAGAGTACAATTAATAAGAAAAAAATGGTCAAGATTATTATTGAAACTTACCAAATAAGAATTTATCAAGACTCCCATTTATCATATATTCATAAACAATCACTCTGTCTCGGCCTTTATTGGAAAATCCAAGGAGTCTAACAAGATTTCGGTGATGAACATTACTTAGAAACTTCACTTCAGTTTCAAAGTCATCATCCTTCTTGTTCAATTGGCCTATGAACAATTTCTTCACCGCAATAACTTTACCGTTTTTCAGAGTCCCCTGCTCATCAATAATGCTAACAATCATTATATATATATATATATCATTGTCTTTAATTTAAACTTGATCTAATGGAAAGCAATAATATAAGTAGTAAATACCTTGTATACATTGCCAAAGCCACCTCCTCCTAGTCTATTTTCTTGACTAAAATTGTTTGTTGCAGCTTTTAAATCATTGTATTTATAGTTAATTGGAGCTTCCAACTTACTGGTTGCTCCTGATATTTCACCTGAAAAAAATTAAGTTTAAGTTTCGTAACAAATAAATAATGGTCTAGCTAAGTGTAATAATTGTAAACAGAGTTATGCTCTAATAGGGTTTTTGTGATCTGCTAGGGTTTTTTAATAAAGTTTTCTCTAGTGTATTAATAGAATCTCCAGTAGTATTAGTACTCGTTTGGTATACACCGTAGCTGGCGATCTGTGTCTCTCTAATTGGATCTTCTACCTTTTAAGAGAAAAATGGATCCGAAAGGTAATGACGATCGTGGAAGGAACGACATTGATAGCTGGAAGAAGCAACTTATAGATATCGAAAATTATGTTGCAATGGCGGAAGGTGCCAACTTGAAAATGGCACCCATAGCGCCATAAGAATTTAAAGTAAGAATTGTCGGGTTTGGGAGACTCTTGACAGTCCAAAACCTTAGATGGATTTGTCAATTCCACTCTTTAGAGGTTGTATTTTTTAGTAAGACGAAAAATCAACCTCAAATGGTGGAATAGAAACTGAAAAATTGTATATTTCAAAATTGGAAACTTCTTAATCCTAAGATGACTATTAAATTAGATACGATGGAGCAAAGTCTATGATCAAATTGAATGAGAATTTTTATGGTTTATGTGGATGAAGTTGGGTTTTGATCCAAGGTGGATTAATTGAATTTAGGAAGTGTAACTTCATTTTCTTACTCTATTTTTGTTGAATGTTAACCCTTTGATATATTTTTTTAAATCGAATAGAGATATCGACAAAGTGATCCGCTATCTCTTTATATTTTTCTATTTTGTGCAAAAGGTTTATCCTTTTTGTTAAACAAGAGCCAAACGATTTCATTTTGTTCAAATTTATAGGAAAAGCTCATCTATAAATCTTTTACTTTTGCAATGATTCAATGGATTTTTTTTTAAATAAATAAATAAAATACAATATTTACACATTTACACACGCTCCCAGATTTTTACCAATTTGGGTCGGCCTTACATAATACGGGCCAAGTAGCTACGTGGTGATGTTTGATGATAACACGGGTTTGACAATCCCAATATCATAACATGGGCTTGCATGGCCCATGTTGCTAACACGGGTGTGGCAACCCCAAGATATTAACTTGGGCCACACTAGCCCGTGTTAGGGTCAAAAACAAAAAAAAAATTAATTTCTATTAATAAAAAACATAAAATATTATAAATAAATATAAATAACAAATAATAAATATTTATAAATATTCACAAATATTAAATATTAGGGTAATGCTATTTGAACAAGTGATTTTGGCCAACCAAGTAATTTATTTCTATACTAAATAGAATATTATTTGTGTCAAATAGTATAAAAAAGTACACGTAAATAAAGTTTTACTTGACATCGAAATAGTCTTCCATTTAGCATAAAAATAAATCACTTGGTTGCACTTAGTTGGCCAAAACCACTTGTTCACATAGAATTATTGTAAATGTTAATGGTAAATTTCTTAAATGAATAATTAGTTATAAATCTTTTATTATAAGTTATTTGTAATAAAAAA
>JASCZI010030218.1:14626-42851 GCA_036250425.1 Stylosanthes scabra
TATAAATAATTATAAATATTAGAAATTACTGTATAAGACACTGCATTTTTTATTAACATGATTAAATTAAATATCAAATCTACCTAATTATAAATATACAAAATTTTTTTATAAATATTTAAATAAATGTGTAAATATAGTAATAAATGCCCCTTCATAAATATTTATAATTAACTTTTTGTAATTATTTATAATTAGGTAGATGTGATATTTAACTTAATCATTTTAATAAAAAATGCGTGACTTACTTAATAGTTTCTACTATTTATAATTATTTATGAGTATTTCTAATTACAAATAACTTATAATAAAAGATTTATAACTAATTATTCATTTAAGGAATTTACCATTAATATTTAATATTTATGAATATTTTTAACTATTTATAAATATTTATTATTTGTTATTTATATTTATTTATAATATTTTATGTTTTTTATTAATAGAAATTATTTTTTTTTTGTTTTTGATCCTAACACGGGCTAGTGTGGCTCAAGTTAATGGGGTTGCCACACCCGTGTTAGCAACATGGGCCATGCAAGCCCATGTTATGATATTGGGATTGTCAAACCCGTGTTATCATCAAACATCACCATGCAGCTACTTGGCCCGTGTTATGTAAGGCCAACCCAAATTGGTAAAAACCTGGGAGCGTGTGTAAATGTGTAAATATTGTATTTTATTTATTTATTTTAAAAAAAAATCCATGATTCAATCCTGTCCAACATTATTAATTCAAATATTATCATCTCCGTAAATCAAATGAGAGTTATTACATCAAAGTTATAAAATGGTGAGTGTTATGGTACTATTTTTTTTAAAGGGTAATTTATTCTCTCTAGTCTATTGGTTCACAATTAATTTAATAAATAATATTTTTTTAAAGTTTAATGTATAATCTTATTCAAATAAAAATTTTCTATGATATTTTGTGTTTTTTCTTAAGAGATAAACAAATAATATAACATTTTTTTCCCGTCATACAAAAAAGAACACAAGTATCGTTTTTTCATTCTATATGGTCATTCTAAATTAAATTCAATGAAAAATAGAAGATAGATAAATAGTGGTATACATTCTGACCATAAAAAAATTATTTATTTATGAACTAATATATTAGAGAGAGTAAATTACCCTCTAAAAAAAAAGAATACCATAACACTCACCTTTTTATAACTTATAATTGTGTTTTACGTTTCCTTTCCTCGTTAGTTTATTTATTTATCTTATTCTTTTGTTTAATATTTGCGGGAGAATCTTTCATCTTTCTTTATTTTTGTTCTAAATATATATGGACACTTTTTTAAAATACATTTTTCTTTGCTAAAAAAAATTGAAAGGTTAGGTACTTAGAAAAGTAGTTGTGTATCAAGGTAGAGAAGGACAAAAAAAAAACATTAATTTTTTTTATGACTAAAAAAAAAATTAATTCTTGTTGAACTTTATATATATACACTAGAAATAAATAAACAACCAAATATTGCACCAGAGAATTTAAGTTATGTTTACCTTTAGGGACTCTCATGGTTTTCTTGAAACTAAATTTGGCACAGAAACGATATAGTGCAAAGAACATTATAATAATAAGAGCTACACCTCCAAGAACACCAAATATTATAGTGTACAATTTCTTGCGTGAATCACCTGCAATAGAGGGAGTAGAAGAGAAGTTTTCATGACTAATTGACCATCCAATTACTTTTTATATTTTATTTGTAGAAGGATAAGAATTCAAATCTTTAATAGTAAAAAAAATAGATAAGATTACTCATTTACTTTAAAAAAATATGTATTCATGGCTATTAAAATAGAATACTAATAAGTAATCATAATTTTAAAATTTTTATATTTAATTTAATATTTATCATAATATAATATACATAATATCTATAATTGGATATTTATAATTTCTAATATTATCCATTTATTTTAAAAATAATTAATAAATTAAAATTAAAATTAAAAAATTATAATTACTTATAGCCATCAAACATTTCTCTTAAAACCGTCTTTTAATATTTAATTGCCAGATAAATTGTTTAGCGGCTATGGCTAAAAACAAAATAAATTTCTATTACAAAAAGATTTTTCTTTATAATAATTAATGAATAGTTGAAGACATATATACCTTTGTCTAAGACGGATGTGATATCAATGGTTTGGTTATCAGCAAAAAATGGTCTTTGAGAGTATCTAATAAAACAGCCAGCATCATATTCCCTAGCATCTGTGTATGGAAGACAACCTTGTATGTTGTTGAATCCAAGGTTGAGGCATTCATGACAACCATGTTGGGGAATAGTTTCAATACATTGTGCAACAGCATAGATTGCACCACCACCAACCAATGCTGTCTTTGTTGCTGCAAAGTAATTAGAGATTCTGGGTGTTGCTATTTGTAGCTTGTTCAGCACTTCTTTTACTTCTTCACTAAAATCATCATTAATGGTTTCTACCTTTGAACTTGGATTTCCACAAACAACACCATTGACATCACTAACGGTATCATTGAAGAAGCTGAATAGTTCATACCTAAAAATTAACAATTTCTACAATTGTAAATTATTAAGTTCATGTTAATCTTACCTTAATTGAAGTTTTGGTCTATTCGTAATAATATGGTTAAACTAACACATGTATTGTTATATGTGAGCCCAAAATATGTGAAGATAACAGAGTTACATCTGTTTCCAGCTCGAACCATTTCGGATATTTAATTTTAAGCAATAATTTTGATTTGGTTTAATTAGTTATTGTTTCATTTTGCATATAGATATAATTTGTTACAATTTAGATCGGATTAATTTTGAAGTTATTTAAATTTTATAATTTAAAAATGGTAAAATTATAAAAAAAAAGTTAAAATAAAAAATGTGGCTTACTTTGAGAGTAAATGTGATCATAGAGATGTGAGAATAATTTTTTTCTAGTGCAAAAGAAAAAGAAAAAACTATATAAATATGCTCATAGTACAACATTTCCGTCAGATCCGAGTTCAAATCTCACTCATGTAGCTTTTAAAATTAATTATCAAAAAATGAATCTCCTAGTATATATGTAGCACCGTTGGTGCAATGTGGAGGAGCGCTTCAATGAAAATTATTTTTTTTTAAATGTGGGATTTAGCGTAAAAGTTAAAACTGCCGCTAAACAAAAAATTATTTCGTGACGGTAAACCGTTTAGCGGCACCCGTATAGAAGGCAGTTTTGCAAACCGCTAATAATGGTTTAGCGACGGTTTAAAACTGCCGCTAAACGACTAAAAAACTGGCGCATCTTTCGATAATGTTGTAGTGTGGTTTTTGTATTCTCTAAAGTTAAAATAAGATTAAATACACAAATTAATGAATTTATGTAATTTAAATTAACTTTTTATTAAATTTTTTATTTAAATAAGAAATACCCTAATAATATTTGATGTTTATTTGTAATATGTGACTTTTGCTCAGAAAATCAATGGAAAAATTTACGGGTCATAATTAGATAATTGTAACTTATTTTATTTTAGCTTTTATTTTTATTTATTAATTTTTATTAAATTAAATATATGATATTAAATATTATAAATATATAATTACATATGATTTTAAGTTATGGCTACCAATAATTAATCATTACTAATAAAAGTGAATAATTTTTATTATTTTAAATATATATTTTATATTTTAATACATATTATACATTAAAAATGTTAATTTTTATGTCCAAATAGCATAACTCCGAACGAATGAATACCTGAGGAAGCAGCCATCGTAGACGATATGGACACTATCCACTTGGGTGCAAGTATCCCTGTTGGCGGCGGCGAAACAGGCGGTGCAATCAGCGTTAGAAAGGTATCTTCTACATTGGAACATGGCATATACAGTAATAGCGCCAGCTCCCATGGTCTTATGTGAAGTGCCAAAGTAGTTGTTCATCATGCTTTGGTTTCTAAGGTCTTCCACTGCTGCATATACAACATCGTTGAAGTTGAACAACGCGTCGTCGATTATTGGTACGTGCTTTCCGCAATATTTCTTGAGTGAATTGATTTGAGGGTCTCCCTCAACTCCATTATGGAACATTATTATTATTAATGATAATGATGTCCACCATGACCAAAATATGAAGATCAACCTCCATGATGGTTTAAACATTATTATTGATATTCTTTATAATGATAATAATAATACATATTACTACTTAGAATTTGAGTGGGAAAATATATATTATATATACTTGGGGTCGGAATTGATATGTTTTCATGGTTGTTTTTATTTGCATGATGACGAATAAGAATTAACGAAATAGTTATAGGCCGGATCGGAGATGCGCTTTGTGATTCTTGATATATTTATATAATGTGAGGATAATTAGGGTAAAACATTTTTCGAAAAAATTAATTTTGAGAGATGCAAGAGAATCATGGCAACCATGCATGCATCTTGTGAAAAAAGTTTAAACACATACATTGTGGAATAGCAAGCATAGATTGCACCACCACCAACCAATGTTGTCTGTGTGGTTACATAGTAATTAGGGCCGGGTTCTTGATGTTGCTATTTATAGCTTGTTTACTACTTCTTTTAATGTTATAAGTAAAATAATGTTATTTTATAGGTTAAATTATATATTAACTCCTATAATTTGAGTAGAATTGCAACTAAGTTAATGTATAGTTTAAAAGTTTGTAATTGAATCTATATATTCATAAAAGTTTATAATTTAGTCATCTCTACCGTTTAAAGAACGTTTAATGTAACAGAATATTCTCTGATATATTTCATATTGAAATCATGTATGATGTCACGTGTATTAAATGAAAATGTGATTGACCAAATTATCCATCCTGTAAACGATAAAAGCTACCCCCAAATTCACAAAGAAAGAAACCTCCTAAGTCCTAAATTCTTTTACTCTCGTCACTTTGTGCTCTCACATCTCAATGGCACTCTCACTTTTCCTCAATTTCTTTCTCTTTTTGTTCCTTTGATTCGCCTTTACTAGGGTCGATTGTTGGAGTGAAACTCTTGAATGAAATAATAAGGATACAATTGTAATAACACACAACTTAACGATTTTTTTAATGGAAAATTCGAATAAGGACTAAATTGCAAATTCTTTATGGGTACATGGATTCAATTACAAACTTTTAAATTATAAAGACTTATTACTCCATTGAAATTATATGGACGTAGTGCGTAATTTAACCTATTTTATTTATATAAATAATGCTATTTACACACTGTTTTGGTAGACACCTTTTTACACCTATATAAAAATACAGTTATTATTAATTAATTATATATTTTAATACAAAAAATATGCAATGCAGTTAATAAATAAATAGTTACTGTATTTTTATATGGTGTCAATTTTGTATTTAATAAGAAGGTATTGGAATAGCGTAACTGATTTTATATTATCCAATATGCAAAATAATTGTTGGATAACATATGAAAATAGTAGGAATTAAACAAAAAAAATTTTAAGAATTAATTTAGTGCAATTTTTTAATGAAGGAAATTAATGATAGAAATCTTAGATGCTATTTTGGGCGCAAAGAAATGGGATTAACTCCACTTTTTATTTATATATATATATATGTTTATTTTATAAAATTATCATTTTAAATTATTAAATCATAATTTATTAGTTAAATATGTTAAATTATTTATAATGTTTAATAAATAATTTTACGTTAATTTGAATGGATGTGAGTATTCATCTAATTACCGTATTTACAATTTATTTTTTTCTCCCATACACAGATCAGATACCGTTATGGGTTGGAGACGACGACTTTTCAAAATGTGATGTAATCACGTTATTACGCTGGCGAGAGGTGGTTAGTATAACACATCTCAGGAAAACCATTGGTTCAATTATTTAATATGAAAGTAAAGTGAATATAATAATATAATAATAATAATAATGGAAATACTTTGGAAGTATATAATGCATGGTGGCTAATTTTTCTTGGTACAAATCATTAAATCAAGAATGATCCGTATTGACTCCGTTTCCTTTGTGTCATTGGTCCTACTCCACGCACATTATTAACATTAAAAAATAAATAAATCCATTGTCTTAATCAATTTACAAATAATTCTCTCCTCAAAATTCATTTTCTTCATCATCATTAATGGTTTTGTAGTTTTGGCTAAGACATTCAAAATAATGTCCTTATATTTCCTCCTCCATTAATATCAACTAATATATATTCCAACCATTTGTACTTATCGAAAAAAAAAATTCCAACCATTTGTGGAAAAATTTAGGTTTGACGTGACATTAGACTTAATACCAGTAAAAATAACCTAATTAATTTAATTTAATAACCGCCTCAAGCTCTGAAGTAAATAGTTGATCCTCATCACCAAGAAAAAAAAGATAGGTGTATGATTATTAGGAAGCTATGTTTTTATGATACAGTAGGTGTCTAAGATCAAGTATATGTTAATGTAATTGATGTTATTGTTGAAACAGTACTTAAATCATTTTCTGTCTTTGATAGCAATGTTGAAGGAGATGTAATGTGATTTTTAACTTTTTTTTTTTTTTGAAAAGATAGAGCGTTTGGAACAATAAAAGAATTAATTATTTATTTATCTGTTTGTATGAGCAATAATAACTTTATGACACCTGCATAGTACTATAGTAATATTTTTTTTTGTGACCAGTAATAATGTAATAAGCGATGACTTAAATTTTTCATATATATAGTAGAAATGAATGCTGCATATATGTATTTGATATTTAAGTTTTAACAGGAATGAAAATGAAATGAAAGTAACTCACATCATTTAGTATATAATTAAATAATAATAAGTGATGATGAATAATTATTGGATTTGTCATAGCAATGAATGATAATTATTATAGTATAGTAAATAAATTAGGTGTTATTGGTATTAAATATTTTAATATTTTTAATCATTAATTTTATTCAATGATTAAAAATATTAAAACACCATATATTGCGCTTGATCAGCTTCATTCCTATAGCATAATATCATTGTGATATATAAAATGTTTTAAAATGAGTGAGTGGGACTCAAACTATTAGCGTTACGTTGAATGATCCAAAGTGGCGGCACTTGACTGCCCCGGCCGCACCCATGTACAATTTTTTAATTTTGTATTTTTAAATTTTATAATATTAAATAACTAATATTATTTGATAATATAAATTAAATATTTTATTTTTTTTAAATTTCAGATATTTTATTTTTTAAAAAAATAATAAAGTTGATTGATGATTGCTTTAAGTTTCGAATATTCTATATGTTTTATTGTGGATATTTTATAAACAGCGGTTATGAATGTTTTTTATTTTATTGGTAGATTTAAAAATTACTGATTAACTATATTTTTTTGGTGCTACGAAACCAATGTTAAGGAGCTATTAGGGAGCTAATAGTTAAGTTATCATCCAAAATTTATATGAGTTATCATCCGTAATTTATATATCAAATAATTAAGTTATCCTTCAAAATTTATATAAATTATTATCCGTAACTCATATATAATAAGTGTTTGCTTCTTAGTTTTTTCATATTCATAGTTTCATATCACAACTTTGACAGACTTTTCAATCATAAAAATTATAATATCTATTATTGTCATAAAAAAAACAAAAATATAACTATTACAAATTTTTTACACACCACACATATAAAGAAGACAAAGCCAACAAAATAATATGAGTTTCTTGATATATATACCATATTGTATTCTCTCTAGTATAAAGAACAGAAAATATTGAAGATGTTGCAACTTAATAAGGAAGTATCCATCATAACCCTAATATGGTTGTGGTGGTGGTGGTTGACATGGCATCTTCACGGTGCAGTTGTCGTAGTTGCAGATCCTCAAACGGTTCTAATAAACCAAGGGTGCAGCACATACAACGAAACCAACTTGAAAAGCTTCTTCGTCAACATCAATGGAACGTTTTCGGAGCTGAGAAGTGATATAACGAATCAGAGCAAGCACTTTGGGACTGCACAGGAAGCAAGGGGAGAGGTTATCACATACACCATGTTTCAGTGTAGAAACTATCTTTCTCAAAAGGATTGTCTTGCTTGCTTCAACAACGCCACCGTCCAAATTCGGAATTGTTCCGACGGCAATGGTGCCAGAGTCATCTATGATGGTTGCTTCCTCAGGTATATAACTCCTGCAAAGCGGATTTAGTAACTAATTTTTTTTATGTACGAGTTAAGAGTTAATTATCAAAATCGTCCATGAATTTTTTAAATATCCAAAAAAATATCCTCAATTTTGTTAATGATAAAAATGTCCATCAATTATTTAAAAATATCATAAAAATATACGTTTATCACATGTAAAAGGTGATAAAATATCAAAATTTGAATACTTTTATCAAATTTTCAAATAATTGAAGGACATTTTTGTGTCGACAAAATTAAAAGTCATTTTTGTCATTGTCTAAAATTTTTATGGATAATTTTAGTGGTTAACTCACATGTTAATTTGAATTTTGTGTTTAAGATTATAATATTAAAATATATAGATTATTTTTTTAGAATAAATGTCATATCCGAAAAATTATTAAAACAAAAATATCGTATTTTTTATGGTAATAATTAGGAAGGAATAAATTTATCTAATAATAAGTTTATTACTTTAAATAATTTCTTAAAAGCTACTTTATTTATTTTCTATTTTTTTAATTAAAATTTAGGAATAAAATTAGAAATTTACTTTTTTTTTCCTTTTATTTTCTCCTATTTAACTTACGATAATATTAGGTGTACACCTATTTTGATCAATCAAGTCATTAATTTTTATACCAAATAAAAAATAATTTCAATATCAATTATCAAATAGTACAAAAAGAATAGCACATAAATATTTTTTTAATATAAAAATAATTTTTTATTTATATTAAAAATAAATAATTTAATTAGACTTAATTGATAAAATAAATATACCCTTAGAATTATTATTTAAATTATATATATGTCATGTATAGAACATCGTTTTTCCTTCTGTTATAATATTTGACCATAGTTTTAAATTTTCAATTTATGATTTTATGTTTGTCCTTAATTCTAATGGTCGTTAATGCATTGTCGATATCAATATTTAAATGCCAAAGTTGTCAAAGTGACATCCCAAATTTCATTTGACTTCTTTCTTCCAAGTGGTATATTTTTTTGTTGGTGTCTTTCCAAGTGGTATATATTATTGTGCATGGTGGATTAATTTGGATTGCAACTAACCACGCAAGTTGTGGATTAATTTGTTCTCTAGCAACTCATCAATTTGAGTTTATTTTCCAAGTATACTACTATTCCATTTTATTTATTTCATGCTTTATATATTTAAGTTATTGTTATCTTATATACGGTTTTAGCTAAAATACTGTATTTCCTATTTTTAGTTTTTTCACTTACATACAATAAAAGTTTAATTTGGGTAAACTCTAAACCTAAGCATTATTATTGTTGAAAAATTTTAAAAAATAAAAATCTATAAAATTAAAGTTATAAATATTCTTTTCTTTCTGACAAATCCATATATAACTATATGCTTTTTTATTATTTTATTTTTAATTAAAAAATAATATTTATTAGTGTGATTATCGCGTTATAGAATTATCGTCCACATCACTCTCTCTCTTAATTATTCATCTCAAGTTTATTGGCAGAACAATAATGGTCTCGTTTAAAATTTTCTATGACTAAAATGTCACAATATTAGGAATCAATTTAAAATTAAATTCAAATGTTAGAGACTAAAATAATATTTTAGCCTAATTTTTTTTATAAAGCATCAATATGTATTTCTATATATGAAAAAATATAGGTAATCAAGTAATATTTTTTTAACCAATAACTCAGCTAATGAAAATAAAATATCCATAAAATATTCACGATGAAAGCCAATGGAATATTTGTAACTATTTTAGAAATAGAACATCTGAAACCTAAAATAACTAATAATAGAAATAGAACATCCAAAACCTAGAAAAATTAAACACCCAAAACTTAAAGAAATAGAACATTCAATTTAAATTGTTGACTGATGTTGATGTTGGCTAATTTTTTGTTAGCTACTAGCATTGTTCTATATATACATGATGATGAGATACTTTTGAAAATGTATATATAAGGTATGAGAGCAATATCTTCTTCAGCCAAACAACTGAACCTGGCAATGGTGTAAAATGTGGAAACAAAACAGCCAAAGGAGGCAATGTTTTTGGTTCCGCTGGACAACAAGCTCTAATGAATCTCCAAACAGCAACACCAAAAATCAAAGGATTTTATGCTGCCACAAAGACACAATTGCCAAATAATGTTGGTGCAATCTATGCTGTTGCACAATGTGTTGAAACTGCCACTGAAAGTGATTGCTTGGCATGCATGAATGTTGGATACAACAATTTGCAAACATGCCTTCCTCATTCAGATGGCAGGGCTTATGATGCTGGTTGTTTTATGAGATATTCACAGACTCCTTTCTTTGCTGATAATCAAACCATTGATATCACACCATACTTGAAACAAGGTATGCAATTTTTTTTTTCATTTTTTTAAATGAGAAATTAATTAATTAATAAACATGTTAAGTTGACTTGATTATCTTTTGTTTTTAGAGTAATAATTCTTTAATTTTATTTAGTTTCTAGACAAAAATTTCCAAATATATTTAATAATATCTTAAAATCATCATTAAAAAATTCAACGTTTTTCGTTATTTAAAAATATGAATTATGATTAGAAATATATTTTTGAAATATTTACCATTGCTTATATATATCTTCATAATGTCCTCTAATTAGTTAAGTTAAATAGTAATTCTCGCCATTCAATCTAAATTTTGACACTAATTTCTCCACCTTCAATTTTTTATTTTATTTTTTGGACTTTAATTTTTTAATGTTTAGGAGGTTCAAGCAAGAAGTGGGCCATTATAGGTGGTGTTGGTGGAGGTGTAGCCCTTGTTGTGATCCTTCTTGCATTATTTGCATGGTATAGACATTCCAAAAAACCCAAAAGGGTTCCTAGAGGTAAAACAATTGGAAAATGAAGGATTTTTAATTTCATATTTTTAAAAAAATAAAAAAATTGTGTTTGTTAAGCAATTCAAGCTTTTCAATTGGCAGGGGATATATTGGGAGCAACCGAGTTGAAGGGTCCAGTTAATTACAAGTATAAGGATTTGAAAGTTGCAACAAAAAATTTCAGTAAAGAAAATAAATTAGGAGAAGGAGGATTTGGTAATGTGTACAAGGTAAACCTAGGTTTCTTTATTAAAATTTATACTTAATTGTATTAAAAACTCTAGGAAGTTATTCACATGTTTTAGTGAACTTTGGTTTGGAAAAAAATTGCCTACTCAATTAAGATCATACATTCTTAAAGAAGCTAATGAAAAATAAGATAATTATTATTTCAAGTTTAAAATTTCATAATTTTGATGTTTATTTATTGAGCAGGGTACTCTTAAAAATGGGAAAGTTGTGGCAGTGAAGAAATTGATTCTGGGGCAAATTGAAAAAATGGAAGATCATTTTGAGAGTGAAGTAAAGCTTATTAGTAATGTGCACCATAGGAATCTGGTGAGACTTCTTGGTTGTTGTAGCAAAGGCCCAGAGAGGATCCTTGTTTATGAATACATGGCAAATAGTAGCCTTGACAGATTCTTATTTGGTAACCTACATATCCATCCATCTCTAATTTTTACATTTTATTTTACTTGCCATAATTTGTTTTTTGATAAGAATAGTTGAGATTTAAAAGAATAACCTAGTATCGGGTTTAACTATTTAACCTTTTTAAAAAATTATTCAACAAGGTTATTTTCTAAAGGGTATTACAATCTTTATATATGCGGAGCATCGCGTATAATTAACTTTATGTGAAATTTATTATTAAAAGTCATTATTAGATGATTTGATATATTTGATTAAATTGTCATATAATGATTTTAAATTATTAACTTTTCGTAAAGTTAACTACATATGTGTTTACAGTGTAATTATTTGTCAAACTAAACATGCATGTATACTCTCTATCTGTTTTAATTTTCCCACTTGTGGGTGTGAGACAGGTAACAAGAAAGGATCCCTGAATTGGAAACAACGTTGTGACATAATTTTAGGGACAGCAAGGGGATTGGCCTATCTTCACGAGGAATTCCATGTTTCTATTATACACAGAGATATAAAGACTGGAAATATTCTCTTGGACGATGATCTTCAACCCAAAATTGCTGATTTTGGATTGGCAAGGCTTCTGCCAGGGGATCAATCTCATCTTAGCACAAGATTTGCAGGAACATTGTAAGTTAATTTATATAAAATGAACCCAAAATGACTATGCTTGAGAATGTTATAGAGAGCATTGTTTCTTTAAGTGAGAAAGTGAAAGAAAAAATCTTATATAAAGAAAAGTGAATGTGTTAGATTCTGCTAAATAATTTGAATGTAAATATATTATTAGTCTCACTATTAAAATACACCTATTTTTCAAAACAGATTATACTTTATTGAACCATGACATAAATTTTACGGACTTGCAGAGGATATACGGCACCCGAATATGCAATTCATGGTCAATTATCCGAAAAAGCAGATACTTATAGTTATGGTATTGTTGTCCTAGAAATTATAAGTGGTCAAAAGAGCACCGAAATGAAGGTTGACGACAACGGACACGAATACCTTCTTCAACGAGTAAGAAATTCCCCATATATATTAATGATAGATTTTCTTCTAGCTTAAATAAAATTTTGATAATATATATTGGATTTGGTTCTTGAAAAATTTATTAACAGGCATGGAAACTGCATGAGCAAGGTATGCACATGGAGTTAGTGGACAAGAGCATAGAGGCTGATGAGTATGAAAGAGAGGAAGTGAAGAAAATAATAGAGATTGCATTGATGTGCACTCAGGCATCAGCTTCAATGAGGCCAACAATGTCTGAAGTAGTTGTGTTGCTGAAAAGCAAAGGGTTGTTTGAGCACATGCAACCTTCAATGCCTGTGTTTGTTGAGTCAAATATGAAAGCCAGAGGAGACATTTCTGCTTCAACAGGTGCTTCCTCTTCTACAACTACTTCCAATGCTACTGTCTCCACTTCTATGGTATCAGGAAGATGATGAATTGATGATGATTATTCATACATGAATTGAAGAACCAAAATTTGTGGTTTATATCAAAACGTGGTTATACTCTGTATGCTCTTGTGTATTGAAAAATTGAAACAAGTATGATTATATTTTGTGAGGGCTTTTGACAATGTGGTAAGTTATTTTGTGGAGGATTCGAGTTAGTTTTTAATTTTAATATTGAATTTTTGTAAGAACACATTTTTTTAAAGTCTTTTGTGTTAGAATAAATAAAAGATTTATGATAGTATTTTTTTTTGTTTGACTATTTAATATTTATGATAGTATTTACAATTATATATATAATTCATTTTTGTATTTATATTGTTGGTAATAAGTCAACATTTTATCTTGATAAGACCTAGCTAGTTGAAATCAGACTATGACGCTCATAATTATATACATTTAACTGATAACTTATAAGAATTATGTGTTACTTAATAATTATAGTATTTTTGACAAGTTATAATTGTTAAATTTACCCATATATATATTTTTTAAAATTATACTTATGCTAGATGTACGTAAAATTAGTCATTAAAATCAGTCACCATGTATAATACACGTTGAAATATAAAATACATATATGGAGTTTAAGTATTTTTAATGTGTATTTCGTATTTTAATGTGTATTATACACCGGTGACTAATTTTTATGTATAAATAGAATTGTCGTTAAGGTTAATAATGAGAAATAAAGAACCAATGTTATCTTCTGTTGTTGTTGTTTTTTTTTTTAATTCGCTACAATGATCAATATTTGGTTTACCCACAAATATAAATAGCGAAACAATTGAATTTTCATTAAAGAAAGAACAACTATTATGAAAAACAAGATATATAAGAGGCCTAACATAATAGTCAACAAAAAAAATAAATACCAGCAGAGGCCTAACACAATATTTCATATCATTCTGAATGAAACAAACACTATATAAGACAAAAAAAAAAAATTATATAACATATCACTATGTAATGTACTATATTTTGAGAAAACTAAAGAAAAAAAGAAATTTAAAAATATTTTCCTTTTCAATTTTTGATCTTCAAAACATACACACTAAATTCAACGAGCTGATAGTACTGAAGTGGAAACAGTAGCTTTAGACGCAGAAGCAGATGAAGCAGTTGAGGTAGAAGTGCCAGGTTGAGAAGTTCTAACATTATCAGATTGAACAAAGACAGGCATTGTAGGCCTCATCATATTCTCCATCAATAAGTTCTTACTTTTGAGTAACAGCACCACCTCGGACACTGTTGGTCTTGTGGAAGCTGATCCTTGAGTGCATAACAAAGCAATTTCTATGATTCTCTTTACTTCTTCTGAACTATACTCTTCAGGATCCAATGTTGGGTCTGCTAACAACAGGTGCATGTCTTTCTCGTACAGTTTCCATGCCTGTTGAATAGTTATTGAGGAAACTAATTAAGGAATAACAAGTACTATTTTTCTTTTTAAAAAGTAATATTTTTGGTTTCAAAACTTGTTTAATTTGCAATATTTTTTAATAGAAGATTGTTCCGGAAATTATTTAATTATAAGTAAAAGTGACCTTTTTTTAATTAAAATTGGAAACAAGCTAAGAAATGGAAATAGAAAATGTTTATTAATTAGGATTGTTTGCTTTGTAAAAAATTTTGTACTTTTATTTTTTATAATTTTGTAAAAAAAACACTATTTTCATTTTTTACTTGTACTTCTTTATTTTTCTACAAAATCTTGGGGAACAAGACTAAAAATAAAATAAAAAATATCTTTCACAAATCAAATAGATCAAATCTGGATATATAATTTGGGTTTAATTCTTTGAAATTACATACCCTTTGAAGAAGGAATTCACCATTAACATCATCCCTCACTTCACTGCTTTTTTGACCACTTATAATTTCGAGTATAACAACGCCAAAACTATAGACATCAGCTTTTTCTGATAATTGGCCATGAATGGCATATTCAGGTGCTGTATATCCCCTGTCAAGTAATTACGTAATTTTATAACATAATTAATAGATGAATATATTTGATCACATCGAATAACAAATGTTATTTAATATGAATATTATTTGTGTGATTATTGATTTTTTTTTTTTACTTACAATGTTCCTGCAAATTTTGTGCTAAGGTGAGATTTGTCCTCGGGTAGAAGCTTTGCTAAACCAAAATCAGCAATTCTAGGTTGAAGATCATCATCCAAGAGTATGTTGCTAGTTTTAATATCTCTATGTATGATACAAACATGGAAATCCTCATGTAGATATGCAAGACCTCTTGCTGTGCCTAGAATTATATCATACCTTTGTTTCCAATTCAGATTATCCCTTCTCTCACCTAATTTTGAAAAATTAAATAGTCAATGACAAGAGAAAATATAAAGGTATATATATTATATTTTTAATGTATAGTAGCTATCAAAAGTAATTGTTTATTATTTTTTATTACAAATAAAAAATATATTAGGTAATTAATTGATTTTGACAATTATACATGAAAATTGTGACAAAAACAAAACACATCTGTATTTTTTAATTATAAATTCCAAATCGTAAACTCTCAAAACAACTAATGTTAAAAATAATTTTACAATAACTAAAAAGTTAACTGATATTGACTAATTAGAACTTAGTTTCCTATATTTAATCTTATTAAATTTAGTTTTTTTTTTCAAGAATTTGGTTTAAGAAAATAATACTTAGATTGAAAAGAGAAATAATAAGTTACCAAATAAGTATTTATCAAGGCTGCTATTTGGCATGTACTCATAAACAAGTATTCTTTCTGGGCCTTTACTACAGCATCCAAGAAGTCTAACCAGATTCCTATGGTGGACATTGCTTATAAGCTTTACTTCACTTTCAAAACTTTCATCAATTTTTCTTGATTCTCTTAAAGCCAATTTCTTCACTGCAACTATTTTTCCATTTTTCAGAGTACCCTGCACCATAAGTTAAATTAGATTACTATGGCGATTTATACAATATGCTTAATTATGTAACATATATATCCAATGAAATAGTGTTGCAAAAGAAAATTTTATTACCTTATATACATCTCCAAAACCTCCTTCTCCTAGTTTATTTTCATCACTAAAATTTTTAGTTGCGGTTTTTAAATCTTTGTACCTATAAGTAACTGGACCTTTCAGCTCAGTTGCTCCCAATATGTCACCTGATAACATAAAGAAAACATATAAATAAATTTATTTGAATCTCTTAATTAATAACATAAGGAATTATAAATTTATAATTCATATTTTTCAAACATAAAATAGTGATGTGGAGTATTTTCTTTAGTAAGAAATTAAACCATCACATATATATTATTAGACTTCAAAATAATTAGTCTCACTATACCTCTAGGACCTCTCTTTGGTGATTTATTGTCTCTTCTAAGCCACACAAACAATGCAAAGAGAATAATAAGAAGCACTGCTCCTCCAACAACACCCCCAATAATAGCCCCTTTGTGGCTTGAATTTCCTCCTCCTAAGACAAGGAAAAAAAAATAATTATATATAATTTTGTATTGACCTTTTTCCCAAGAAAGAAAAATAAGTAATTTATATAACATAAATAATAACAATTTGTCATTACTACAACTAAATAAGTAATTATTTAAAGCATTTTCAAGATCACTCATTTTCATACATTAACCTTATTTCCAAGCAATCAACTATTTTAGATGCATAATACTTTATACGTACAAAACAAATTAAAAAAAGTTATGACAAAATTGTTTTCAAAAGATCACTTAATAATTTAATTTTAATACATGTAAAATAATTTTACCCATAAATCTAATTACATAATATCGCATCAAAAAAAATAAAAAAGACTACTTGTTATATTAACTGTATGAATTATTAAAAAAAAATAATTATGATTGAACGACTATGTAAAATATATCGGACATTAGAAACTTAGAATGGTTAAATACTTTAAAATTCTAGCTATCTATATTAGATGATTGTGTTAGAACATAATTTTTTCAAGGGCAATTTTGTAATTTCATTCAATAATAAAGATTCTAATTTAATAATCTCCATACCTTGTTGTTTCAAATATGGTGTGATATCAACAGCTTGGTTATCAGCAAAGAATGGTGTAACAGAATATCTCATAAAACAACCAGCATCATAAGCTCTACCATCAGTATTAGGAAGACAACTTTGAATGTTGGATACACCAACATTCAAGCATTCCGAACAACCACCCTCAGACACAGTTTGAGCACATTGAGCGATGGCGTAGATTGCGCCGCCGGCGGCTAATTGTGTCTTGGTAGCTGCAAAATAACCGGGAATTCTTGGTGTTGCTGTTTGCAAATCTTGTAGCACTTTTTGTGCAACTCCATTGAAAGCATTTGATCCTCCACTTGCAGTTTTGTTACCACAAATCATGCTGTTACCCGGTAGAGTTGTTTGGTTGTAAAATCCATTGCTTTCGTACCTAAATACATTAACAAGCGGAATCACTATTTTCATCTATGAAAAATTTAAGTGTAATTCTGAAATCTAATTATGAAAAAATGTAAAACAGATAATTTGTTGGGTATTCAATCCTCAATAAATATCGAGTTAATGTATATCTCAAAGAATTACGGTGATCAAATTAGAACAAATAAGATAGAGTAATTTAATAAAATTAAAGAGCTTGTAATGTATTAATTAATAATTATATTTTATAAGGGGAGAGAATAAAATTAAATTTTAGATAAATCAAACAACAATTATAGTTTTAAGATAAAAGTTTTCTTAATCACTTATGAAAAAATACTTAAAAAGTAATTTATAAAAATAACTCATATTTCTTATGTATCTGACTAAGCTAAGAAAACATTGTACTACACCAAGAAAAATTCTAAGATAAAATATATTTTTTGTTCTTAATATTTGTGATTCTTTTAAAAAGTACAATTTTACGAAGATTTTATAACCAATTGTCATTAAGTTTCTGTTATATTTTAGTTTTGCAGCGGTTTTAGAATTAACCACTACTTTGTAAGTTTGAATTGCAACGGTTTTTCTCAAATCGTCGCTATATATATTCCTGTAAACATATATTAATTCTTTGTTTAACCGTCGTTATAAGCTGTATTTATTGACTTGTTGTAGTGAAACTTAATTTCATTCAATTTGTCTATAATATTTTTTATTTACTAGTATCGCGACCATTTTTGTGTGTCAAATGCGAAAGTTTTATGATATTGGTTCAATTAAATGGTGTATATAGATATGTACAATGATACACAGATACATTCTATTATAATATCTAATTATTTAAGTAAGTTAATCATGTTCCCATATACTACTATTCTTTTTGTCAACGCATTTGCATAAACAAATAAAGTCAGAACGTGCACATACGCAACCAAAATATATAAGATATAAAATAAATTAATAATATATATTGTAGGACCATATATAGACGGCTATCAAATATAGAATATCGTTTAATTTTTTATTTTGGTAATATATATTTATAAAAGATAACATAAAATTAAAATAGTGATAATGGTATCTCATCAAATTCCTAATAATGATACCATGGCAATAATAACACGCAACTTGCACACGAAATCCATTAAACTAAACTATATATTATATCTTATTTCGTTATCCCCTTAAATGCTTCACGAAATAATAAATTTCATATATTATGTAGTCACCAAAATTTTTTTTCATATATTATGTAAAGATAGAAGAAGTGGTCCATAAACTCCACGGAATCAAATATTCAAATTAAAGTATCAAACAATTACAGAATAATTCGCCATGCAAGTCTGAATAAATAAAAAAATTGCATTATTGGAAACTAGTACAAATGTATAATGTTTAATAAAAGAACTCCAAGAAACTTTCTCAATTTGGAAAAAGTGATCATGCATTTTTATATGATCGCTTGCTAATAATTCATTCCTGAAACTTTTCTTTTCTTTCTTTTTTCGTGAAACTTTTAAGAATAATACACTAGTTATACATTTTATTATTATCAATTATTAATTAATTTTAATTTTATCAGTCAAATGCTTATATAATACCAAATAACTATGCTAAATTAATGGTTCAACTAGTTTTATAAGCGTTCTGACTGACGGATTTGATCGAATTAATCAGTTCATTAATTGATTCGATTTTAGAAGAAAAGACAAATTATAAAAATTCGGTGAAAATTTGATTAAATTGATGGTTAATTGGCTAAATCGATTCGATTTTTAAAAAAGAAAAATATTTTTTAATTTTTTTTAAATTTATGTTATATTTAAATATTTTTATTATATATTTAAGTAAATTGGTTCGGCCATGATTCGACTATGATTAATTATTAAACTTTTGAACAAGTGACTCTGACGGTTCAATTATCAGTTTGATTTCCGTAACCTTGAGTTTTATATTTATTATTTTTCTTTTGAATTTTAAGTTTGATGAAAACTTAGAAGAAGAAAAAAAGAAGGAAAAGGTAATATTTCAAGGGTTTTATGATGTTGATTATCAAAGCAAAAATGGAAATAATAGAACTGCAGTAAACTCATACATACGGTGTTGACCAAAAAAAAAAAAACGTCATGAAAGTCTAATTTTCTTAATTACTCTGATCTGTATCTCATTAAAGAATATTTGATTATAAGGTAATGATATCTACAAAAATTAGTGCAGTTAAAATTAAAGTCCTACAATTTTTTTGTTTTACATTTTCATGTAACATTTTTTTATTTTTTAAATTAAAAACATTAAATAATTAAAAAAAATCATTTTAATTTTAACAATAATTTTTAAGACACTATAGCTATCACGGTATAAAAACAAACACAGTAGCTAGCATGTACTATTATTATTGATGGAGTTTGTATTACCTGATGAAACAACCATCATATATCACCCGGGCACCATTAGCTCCGGCGGAGCAATTGCGAATTTGGGCGGCAGCCACCGAGACACACGTGGCACAATCGGCCTTTGATAAGTAGTCCCTGCATTGAAACATGCCGTAGACGGGATCCGCTCCTACGGTATGGTGTGATGTCCCAAAATCCGTGGTCTTACTTTGGTTCCTAAGATCTCCCAAAGTTGCGTTCAGATTTTGGTTGAAATTTGACAAGTTTGTTGCGTTGTATTGGCTGCAACCTTTGTTGAGCAAAAGGGTTTGAGGGTCTCCTAATGCTCCATGGAAATGAAATGAGGTCCACCATGACCATAATATGATGAAATAGGTTAAGGCCGAGAGTTTGAGTGGTTTATTCAACATGTTGTTTGAGAGTTGGATATTTGAGAAGATGATGATGAGAAGAAAAAAAAAATTAATGGCGTTGGTTATGAAAGTTGGGATATTATTTATGGATTTGGTTGGGTGTTTGTGCATGTATATGTATGTGAACATGGAAGAAGATTTAAATTAAATATAGGTACACAAAATGTTTGTATACCATTTTTTATTGGCTGATCAATATTTTTAAACTATTATTTTTCACTATTTAATAATCATTTTAAGAGACAAATAAATTAAATATCCACTTTTTAAAAGTTGAAAAATGATGTGATTAATTAATTATTCTTTGTCTTGGTTTAGAGTATAACTATTTCCTCCTGGACTTCTTCTAATGTAAACATATATTATAAGGGTTAATAAAAAACAAATTAAAGGATGGAATATTAATCATGAAAAACAAAGTTAAGTGTGGAAATCACTTTGCAAAGTACAAATCCTCTGCTTCCTTTAAATATAAAAATAATTCAAAAGGATTATTTAATGACAACGTCTTTTATATTTAATTTGGAAGATTTTGTAAGATATCTTCATATCTTGTATCTAGCTCTTTTTATTTTGAATTCGATTTGATACTTACTTCATTTCATATTATTTTTTTTTTAAAAAAAGTAAATATCAAATTGGTTCCTACTAAGAAATTTAGACCAGACCCTAAACATTTTACTTTCTAACAAATTTAGATTCTTTAAAATTTTGTCATATTGATATTTTCTTTAGTTTAATTATATTATAATAAACAATAATTTCAAGTGTACATCTATGTTTGTCAACCAAGTTCAATTAAATCATTTATTTCTATGACAAATAAAAGACATTTTCTATGTCAAACATAAAATTATTTATATGCTAATTTTTGTATTACTTGATATTGAAATGATTTTTTATTAAATATAAAAATTAAATTAATGATTTGGTTGAACTTGGTTAGATAAAATAAGTATACATCTAATATTATCAACGTGAATAATTCTCGAAAACTTTTAAGAATAAAACTTTCCAAAAAATAGAGGCACGCAGCATGCATGACATCAAAGGAATTGAAGGTCAACAAAACATGACAACTATGCAAAGACAAAACAAGATAAAAGGATGATAATTGATGAATTATGGCTTCGTAGATGGCCCTTCCAACTTATTGCAATTAGGTCTTCGTCTTCATCTAAGTTCCAAATATTATGGCACAAATAATGCTCCATGTTTGTTACACACACCTTTTTATAGAAAATGATAATATAGAATTTGTGGTAGTGTGACTTAATTTGTTGCTAATTCAACTTAATGACCTCCTAAACCAAGTTTTGTTACATATTTATCTTCTCTTTTTTATATGTAAACTAGTGTATGTACCCGTGCGATGCATAAAAAATATTTATTATTTATGTATTTTTAAAATTGAATGATTTTTTTGTATATATTTAGTGTAATTTTTTTATTATAACATTGTGTGAATTATATCGAATGTATATTTAATATTAAGCAGTGCCATCAAAATTAATCACATTAAAATTATCTTCTAAATATATAAAGTAAAAAAATTTACCATATTAAAAATATAACAGCAGCATTATCAATATTATATTTTTAGATCTATAGAGTACATCTTTATAAAATAAATATATATTTTTATTGTGCGAAATAATCAAAATAAAAAAAATAGACAAAGTTACTTGCTCTACAATATTCGCTTATGAACTACAAAGAAATACTTATATATAATCTTTAAGATATAAGAAAGAATTAATGTAATTATTAAAAAAACAATATAATCTTGCAATATTGACAAATCTAAACATTTAATAAATAATAGATTTTTCAATAAATAAGATTTAAAAAGTGATTCATATGGAGACTCACACTAGAATGTGTCAGGTGAGTATGTAGGGCTATTATGTATTGTAATTATTAATTAATTACAATTGATTTGATATAATATAATGATATGAATGATTTGTGATTGATTACTTTCTTAGAAAATCATTTAATTAGTTATATGTATTTAGTTAATATAATTAATATAAATTTCTTTCTTAAAATTTCGCATAGAAGAGAGATGTACACATATTAACATTAGAATTCTTTACGTTAATATGTCTGACTATTATGTGTTGTAATAATTAATTAATTATAATTAATTTGATTTGATGTAAGATATATAATATAAATGATTTGTGTAATTAATTATTTTTCTACAATATTTAATTAATAATTTGTATTTTAATTATTAAAATTAACAAAAATTATTTTACTAAAATAGTAAAATATAAAAAGTTGATAATAAACCATAACTTTGTTTAATAATTAGAACCATAATGAATTCCATTAGAAACATAAGATTGATAGTAACAAAAAATGGAGAACTACAAACAGGCTATTGCTTAATAACTTATTAAAACTTATAAACTTATAATGAAAATAGACACAATGGTCTTATCAATAGAAGAAATTCTAAATTTAACAACATTATATGTTTGAGTTTATATTTCTTTGTAACTCCGCGTATGTTACACTTGCGGTACATAGTTGGTCCCAAGTCCGGATAAAGAAGGAGTGTTGTGTTAGGCCTTCGACAGCCAACATAAAAACTAAGTCAAATCTTCATGACAAGAATCAAAAACGTTATTGCTCTAAAGCTAGGTCGTTGCCCGGAAGCAACGCGCTGTATAGCTTGAGTACAGTGTCAAATGAGCAAGGGTCGCTGCATCGGTGCCCGGGTGTAGTGTTAAATGAGCAAGAGTTCCTACGTTTTAGTGAACGGACGAGGGTAAATAAACTAGTTCACAAAGGAAAAGGTAAAGGTAAAGGCTGGAGCGACAGAAAGCTGAGATTTGGGACATGGAACATAGGCACTCTAACAGAAAAATCCATGGAGGTGGTGGATACCATGATAAGGAGGAAGGTTAACATTATGTCTACAAGAAACAAAATGGGTCGGCGCGAAGGCTAAGGAGTTGGATACATCCGGGTTCAAACTTTGGTAAACAGGAAAAGGTAAAGAATAGGAATGTGGTAGGTATTATCGTGGATAAGCAGTAGAAGAAGGATGTAGTGGATGTCAAGAGGATGAGTGATCGGATCATCTCTATCAAACTTGTGGTTGAGGGTGGTACTTTTCATGTGATTAGTGCCTATTCACCGCAAGTGGGTTCAGACGAACAACACGAGATAAAGTTTTGGGGATTTAGAGAGTTTGGTCCGAGACATACTTTCAGGAGATAAACTCTTCTTAGGAGGAGATCTAAATGACCATGTTGGAAAAGAAGTGACGGCGTATGAGAGTATACATGGAGGGCATGGTTTTGGGGTGGTCAATACCGAGGATAAAACTATTTTGAATTTTTTCTCAACTTTTGACATTCCATCGCAAATACATGTTTTATAAAGAGAGATGAACATCTTATAACCTATAGAAGTAGCAGGACAAACTCTCAAATTATCCCGGGAGAGAGTTTAACAACACAACATAGGATACTCGTCATGGATTTTCGCGTTGAGCAAAAGTTGAGAAAAAGACATCATACGAAGAACCCAAGGACACGGTGGTGGCGGATGAAAGGGGAGGAACAACGAAGCTTCCTAAGAAAGGTAGAAGAAGAGGCAAAGTGGGAAGGGAGTGGAAGCGCAGAGGAGATGTGGAGAGAGATGGTAGAAGTTATTAAAAGAACCGCTAAAGAAAATTTTGGGGAATCTAAAGGAATCGGACCAGGAGACAAGGAATCATGGTAGTGGAATGCCAAGGTACAAGAAAAGATAAAGACAAAAAGGGAATGTTTTAAATGGTGGTCTTTGTGCCGCAATACAGATAATTGGGAAAAATATAAAGCAGCTAAGAAAGAGACAAAAGTGGCGGTAAGCGAAGCAAGAACAACAACATACGAGGGTTTTTATCAGTCTTTAGGTACGAAGGAAGGAAAAAAAGGAATATATAGAATCGCAAAGAGCCGTGAAAGAAGAATGAGAGACTTGGATCATGTTAAGTGCATAAAGGATAAAGATGGAGAGGTCTTGGCTCAAGATGAGAAGATCAATGAGAGGTGGAAGAGCTACTTCTATGAGTTATTTAATGAAGGACATACTACTCTTCCGAACCTTGGTCGGTTGGATATGATGGAAAAAGATAAAAACTTTAACTACTATCGAAGGATTCGAGCCTTCGAGGTAAAGGACGCCCTAAAGAGGATGAAAAATAGCAGGACAGTAGGACCCGATAATATTCCGATTGAAGTTTGGAAGGGTCTTGGAGAGAAAGGAATCAGTTAGTTAACCAAGATTTTTAATGAGATTTTAAGGTTAAAGAAAATGCTAGATGAGTGGAGAAAGAGCTCCTTGGTACCTATCTATAAGAATAAGGGGGATATACAGAGTTGCGGAAACTATAGAGGGATCAAGCTTATGAGTCATACTATGAAGTTATGGGAAATGGTGATAGAACAGAGGTTGAGAAGAAAGACACAACTATTGGAGAACCAATTTGGTTTTGTGCCAGGTAGATCCACCACAGAGACTACATACCTGTTAAGAAGGATGATGGAGAGGTACCATAGTAATAAAAGGGATCTACATATGGTGTTTATTGATTTGGAAAAAGTGTATGATAGGGTACCAAGGGAGGTCTTATGGAAGGTGTTGGAAAAGAAGAGGATAAGGATAACATATATTCGTGCAATTAAAGATATGTATGATGGAGCTACAACTAGTGTGAAGACTCAAGGTGGTGTGACAGAGGAATTTCCTATCGGTATATGATTACACCAAGGATCATCCTTAAGTCCTTACATTTTTGGAGGTGCTCACAGAACTTATGCAAGAGTTTGTTTCGTGGTGCATACTTTTTGCCGATGATATCATCCTTATGAGAGAGTCAAGAGAAGACTTAAATAAAAAGTTGGATTTATGGAAAGAAGCTTTTATAGGTGTATGGTCTGCGCATAAGCCGTAGCAAGACGGAGTATATGGAATGTAAGTTTGGCCGTCAAAGGGAAAACTCCAATATAGAGGTGAAGATTGGAGATAACATCGTACGAAAAGTTAGAAGTTTTAAGTATGTTGGGTGCATTATACAGGATAATGGAGAAATTGAAGATGATGTAAATTATAAGATTCAAGCAAGTTGGTCGAAATGACGGAGTGCATCTGGTTTTATATGTGATAAAAAGTACATTTAAAACTTAAAGGTAACTTTTACCGCACTGCTATTAGACCGGCTATGCTTTATGGTACAGAGTGTTGGGCGACTAAAGGGGAGCACGAACATAAGTTAAGTGTGACAGAGATGAAGATGTTACGATGGATGAGTGGTCACACGCGTTTGGATAGAATAAGGAACGAAGATATAAGGGAGAAACTTGGAGTATCACCTATTATCGAAAAGATGGTAGAATCGCGTCTAAGATGGTTTGGACATGTGAGAAGAAGGCTGACTGATCACCCAGTCAGGAGGGTGGATGACGATGGAAGGTGGGTAAGGGGTGAAACGGAGAAGAAGACCTAAGAAGACCATTCATGAGGTGGTCAAACGATATTTACATGTAAATAGACTCTCTATAGACATGATACATGATAAAGCTCAATAACATCGTTTATCCATGTAGCCGATCCCACCTAGTGAGACAACGCTTTGTTATAGTTTATATTTCTTTGTGAATCTTTTCCATTCACATATTCTTGTGTAAAAGATAATTCATTAAGTCTTAATCCTTGCTATCAAAGTTTCGTCATATAATATTTTTTACTATTGAACGACTTTTTTACATTGTCAAACTCAAAGTGAAAAACTGAACTAATGCATAAAATCAAATAACCAAACATGTTTTCTAAATATGTAAAGTTTAATATAGAGTATATTAAAAGCAAATACAAATATAAAGAAAAAATCAAGATAAATTCTTATTAACAACGAATTTAAAAAATCTTAATAAAAGAATAACTTATTAATCATTTTCTATAAAGATGCTGAGAAAAAAACAAAATGTTAGTAAACAAATTATATTAATAACACTGTTAAGAACTATTAATCAAAGTATAATAGAAAAAAATTAATATATAATGAAATCAAGATGTACAAATTTTGATAAAATAGATAGATAAATATGAGAAAAACTCAAAATTATTGAAAAAGAATCCATTAATCAACTTCTATAAAGAAATTAAAACAAATTAAAAAGTTAGTAAACAAAACAATGACATCTTTAAGAACTATTAATTAAAATACATGAGAGAAAAGAATTGATATAAAACAAAATTAGGATGAGTAAAATTTGACAAAATAAAGATAAAAAAACAAAAATTAAAAAATTAAAAATGTTGTATTTGAAATACAAAAGAAAGAGGATAAATTAAAGTAAATTAATGTATTTTATATTTTTATTACTTTATTTATGATTTACTAAATAATTAGTATTTATTTCAATCTAATGAAAATCAATTAATTGATATAATTAATTATTAGTTACAATTTATTATAATTGATTGAGATAAATTAATTATAGTTAATTCACCGATATAAGTTCTTAAAAAAAACAGACATAAGTTATACTAAATTGTATGAGATTTGGATGTCTAATCATATTATTTAATTGATATCATTAATTAGTTATAATTGCTTTGATTTAAAAATTAAAAAAAAAAAGATAAATCAAGAATATTTTCAACAAATCTCAACGTAATTAATAATTAAATGTTAATAAATCTTATTATTTAATATATAATACTTTCTTAAATTAACCGTTATAAATTGATCTAATTACATGTTAATAGAATCATTTGTTCTTAATTATATGCGAATATTACGTATTAAATACTTATTTGCATTCAATTTAATTTAAAATAATTTCTCAAAATATGGTATAAAAGAGAGAGGTAGATAAACTCACATTAGAATGTGTCACATAAGAATACATCACGCCATGATTCTTGAGATCAGAAATTTAGTGTATGTATTAATGTATTAATTTAATTTAATTTTTAATTAGTTTCTTAAAATTTATTCTTGATTAATATAGTTAATTTTTATATATTATAATATCTTAAAATTTATATTATGTTTTCATAAAAACATTTTCAATAATTACTAAAAGCGTATAAATTTATATATTATAAAGTAATGGTGTAATTATAAATACAATGACTTAATATGGATATTATAAATTAAATTGACAAAAAGTTGTATTATTATTCCCTTAAATGGATAAATATATGAAAATCAATTTGAAATTATTATTTAATTTTTCTTTCAACCTTACTTATTATTCAAAATATTAATTTTTCAATTATATCTAAATTTGAATATTGATTTCTATTAGATTATCTTGGCTAGGTTTTGTGATTGATAATTTTTTATAAATAAAATATCCAAGTGATTATATTTATGTAGCTAATTATCCCTTCCAAATTTAAATTCAAAAGCAAGCTAAAACACATAAACTAAATTACAAAACGTTATAATACTAAATTACTTAATTTCATAAGGTATGATAAAACTTTAGAGGATGATGCTATCACAGAGAATTACTATAAACACCAAATTAGCAAAAATTAAAGTTTTTGATAATTCGAACTCACTTTGAGTTCTCCTAATATACATTCAAAATTTAAAGTAATCTAACATGTCCATGCACCTTAAATTTAAGAAACAAATATATTAGCATAAATATAAACAAATTTTACTGTGTTTTAAATACATACCTTAAACTTTTGACTGCTGCTTGATTTTGACGGAGTTTGAAGTTTTGTTGTAACTTCACTCACACCCTACTTGGGTTTCTTGTGAGTCTCAAACTATAATATATATATATATATATATATATATATATATATATATATATATATATATATA